>RCUC01137866.1:0-45722 GCA_003697995.1 Taxidea taxus jeffersonii
AAAAAAGAAAATTAACTCTGCCCCCAATCAATCCACTTTTAAAATAGCTTATGTAGGGGCACCTGGGTGGCTGGGTGGGTTAAAGCCTCTGCCATTGGCTCCGGTCATGATCCCAGGGTCCTGGGATGGAGGCCCGAGTCGGGCTCTCTGCTTGGTGGGGAGCCTGCTTCCCCCTCTCTCTCCACCTGTCTGTCTGCCTACTTGTGATCTCTGTCTGTCAAATAAATAAATAAAATATTAAAAAAAAATAAAATAGCTTATGTAGCCCTAAAATATTTGGACAAGTAGGTTTAGCTTGTGTGTAGGAAGCTTCAGATGGGTTATTAATGTTTTCAGTGTTTACTCAAAAGAGAGAGATAGCATTGATAATAAAGGGAGGAGTGAGGGAAAACTCACTTGAAATCACTTCTGCCCTCTGGGTGTGTCTAGCAGGGAAGGTTTACTGCTCAATATGAAAGTCGACTTTCTAGTTGATGCTTTGCTAAGGTCAGATAGTTTCTGCACTGCTACAAAAAAGTTAATTTCCTGTTCCATTTTTCCTGAAGCATTTGTGCACTTGGCTAAATTAATGCTAGATTTTCCACCAGGGAAGAACGAGGCTTAGGGCTGAAACTACTGGAATGCTATTATACTTCCTATTGCTTGTTAAAGAAACAGTGAAACATCAAGAGGAAACTCAATTGTGACAGTGCAATTTTGGACTCCTAGTAGCGTTCTGAAACATAACTGCATAACTTGACATTTGGGTAGCACATTATACTATAACTTTTTAATGAAAAAAGGAGTATTCCCTGTACTCACATTTATGTTGCCTACATGCATTTTTTTTCCCCGCAAGAGATGCCAAGTGCAGTGAGAATATTTTCATGACATTATCCTTTGGGATGTATTAAATTAATTGAACATGGTGGTTATTAGACTGAAGTGGCTTGAGTGTGAGGTGGTCTAGGTAAGCAAACCAAAATCTAAGATTGTAAATACCTCAAGCTTATTAGCAAATCCAAACCTAAGAACAACCAATCAAAAAGAGCCAACTAGGTTTTAAGCTTCAGCCAGTCAATAACTGCCTTACCTTTTCTCTTTTAAAGTCTCTCCCTGAGCTCCTGGTGGGGGAGACACTATTAACCACTTCCGGTTTGCGGCAGCCTGATCAGAATCCATTTTTGCTCAAATAAACTCTAATTTTCCAATATGCCTCGGTTTATCTTTTAACAGATGTGATAATGTTGACTCCCTTGCCTCTCATAATCTCAATGCTTTCCAAAGCATTCTGAGCTACTGTGTCTACAATGACCCCATGACATCTCTGTAACGTATATTTTCATCCTTATGCCGTAGGCTACAAAAAGAAACCAAAGAAGTCACTTGTCTGTGGTTACTCATCTCTTCAGAATTGGAAGTGGGCCTCCATTAGTTCTTTATTCTTTCAAGTTTTTGCTTAAATTCTAGTTAGTTAACATATAAAGCAATATTGGTTTCAGGAGTAGACTTTAGTGATTCATCATTTACATACAATACCCAGTGCTCATCACAACAAGTGCCCTCCTTACCACGCATTAGTTCACTTTCTCTTTCACCTGGAGAGAGTGAGGGGGGGCACAACAGGATCTGCCTCTGAAAGACTGAACCTTAACTGGTGGACCACGACCCCAACAGTTTTCCTTATGTCAAAACCAGGAAGAGACACAGGACCTGGAAGCAATATTACTATTTAATAAATTTTTTCTCCCTATAGATTATTTACTATTTTGAGGCTTTTCCCCTGCCTAATTCTCCCAGACTGGTCACTTTTCCCAGATCCCTCTCTTACACATAGTCAGAATACACTTTTAGGGCAGCAGATACGAGCTTGGATTTGTCAAAATTAGCTGTGAGGTGTGCTATAAGAAATTGGCTATGAAAAGAATTAGAATATCAACATCGGTGAATAATTTGCACTTTATAAATCAGGGAAGATGTGCTGCATTCATACTACTTGCAGCTGAACACTTTCTCGAGCAGGAGGGAAAGGAAGTAATATGAGTCCGGGAAAAACCAGTGGAAAGCTTGCATTTGACCCATTGTGAGGTGTTAGAGAGAAACTCTGAAGACCGCTAGCATAGAACATGCTACCTTAAACATCTGCCTAAGCAGAATATAATTAAGAAAGCACATAGGCTAAAGATCAAAAATAGGAAGTACATATGTGCATTCTTGAAAAAATGTATGTCTTATAAGCTCTGTATTGTATTTGTTTTTGAGGTCAAAGCTTAAGTCCAGCTTCTGTGGGCAGAAAAACACCAACATTTACTGAACACAAACCTTAGTCAGCCACCATGCTTGGTGTTTTCAGACACATAACTAATTCTTACACATTAAGCTTAGCTCCATTTTTCCTGTGAGAAAATTCAGAGTTTAGAAATCTAGGTAAAATCTGCCTATGACCGGGGCGCCTGGGTGGCTCAGTGGGTTAAAACCTCTGCCTTCGGCTCGGGTCGTGGTCCCAGGGTCCTGGGATCGAACCCCACGTGGGGCTCTCTGCTCGGCGGGGAGCCTGCTTCCTCCTCTCTGTCTCTGCCTGCTTCTCTGCCTACTTGTGGTCTCCGTCTGTCAAGTAAATAAATAAAATCTTTAAAAAAAAAATCTGCCTATGACCTATACTAATAAATGACACAGAACTTGAACCATTATGCACCAAAGGCCATGTTTGTTCCACGATAAACCTATGCTCTCTTGGACTTCTTATTCAATACACTTAAAAGGTTTGAGGTCAGAAGCCTTGATGGAGATAGTTAGGTCTATTCCCACCAGTATGTAGGGTCTCGGAGCCCCCCCACAATCCCCGCCAACCTCACCCCTTAAGAAGGTGCCTAACTGGGATGCACCATAGGCCAATTGGCAGCGGTTCCATCAAGAGTCCCCAAGTAAGGATTAGGGATACCAAATGTAGTTATATTTCAGAACACATGATTGGGCCCATTCTGCTCTTCCAAGTCCATGTGTTCTTAATAATTATTTTGTTTCAACTACTATTTTGGATCATAAGTGAATTAGTTTCCCTTAGTGAATTTAATAGAAAGTTATATAAATTCTTTCATTAGTGCTTGTATATGGCAGAGACTCAACTTGTAGTTTGTTCTTATATTCCTTTTTACCCTTGTCCCTGTTTAGTCTAGATGTTTAGTTTCGCATTTTGAACAAGTCTCTGGAAAGTGCGAACGTTGACGAAGTACTATTTACCATGTAAATTTCCAACTTTGGTATAGTTTCTGTTAGAGAACATAAATCCTATTTTAGAACATGAGCTCATCCTTTTAGTGAGAATGGCTCCTTAGAAAAAATATCTAAAGGAAACCAAAGGGAAAAATGAAACCAAACATTTCTTTCATCCCAAAAGGCCACAGACTCGAAGTTGATAACAGGAAGCACTTTTTATAATGTGAGGGTATCTAGTGGTTTCCATTTCAGAGGGTTTATGTGAGTTTCCAATTCCATTAAAACAAGAGACAGAATTGCTTAGAGGGAGAAAGTAACAGAAGCTACTGTCCCTGCCTTGAAAAAAAAAATAGGAGAGAATGACACCCATAAAATGATTAATTCTTTGATTCATAGGAAATTTAACATAACTTTCTTAAATAAGGGCTTCATCAAGACTTCATTAAAATTTATCTAATGTAAGCAAATTTTAATTTGTTTAAAATTCAGCATGAACAATTTTTCACCCATGTGCATATTTCATTTTAAAAATCTAATACAGCTCTAATCAACTATCTCAAAGAAATCCACAGGCATTAAATGTTCGTCAGGCAGCCCAACTAATTCTATGAAAGTCACATACCTGTTAGTATGCTGACATCATCTCCTGCGAGCCTCCTGTGCATAGTCCCCTGAATTTAGATTCCCATCAGCATACTTTTTAAATATTTACTTTCAAAATGATTAAAATACAAAATCACATAAAAGGAAAAGCTCAATTTTGGTAGAATTAATCTGTTAAAAAAAATGAGAATTGCTTCATAGAAAGAGAGGTTAGATGGTGGTGACCAAGAAGCCAAGAGAGATGGAAAATAATTAGAAAACCACATTGCTTGGGAAATGATCTTCTCCTTCTCCTCCTCCTCTTCCTCCTCTTTCTTCTTCTTCTTCTTCTTTTTTTTTTTTAAGATTTTATTTTATTTATTTGAGAGACAGAGAGAGAACACACCTGAGCAGCGGGAGGAACAGAGGGAGAAGGACAAGCAGACTTCACGTTGAGTGCAGAGCCCAATATGGAGCGTGATCCCACGACCCTGAAATCATGACCTGAGCTGAAATCAAGAGTCAGCTGCTTAACTGACTGAGCCACCCAGGTGCCCCCTTCTTCTTTTTTAAATATGGGAAATACTTGAGATCTCTTACAGGATAAAAATCTCAATGAGACAAAAAATCTGAAGAGAACAGGAGAAATGGATGGTAACTAAAGCAGATACAATGTAGCAAAATGGTAAATGATGAACATTAGCCACAAGTATAAGAAAAGATGGCACAGGAAAGGATTGAAGGGATACTGGTACAAGATAAATCTGGGGTGGAGGACACAAAAGCTCAACAAAAATAAAAAAGAAGAAACAAACACTTCCTCTCATTTTTTTCATTTCTGCCTTAAAGTAGGCTTTCTCTGATCCCCAAAGTCATGATCCCTTCATTCATTTATTTATTGACTAGATATTTATTCAGGGCTCACTATGTATCAGAGACTGTTCCAGCACCGACAGAAGCAGTTAACAAGTTAAATCAAGTACTTGTTCTTAAGGAGCTTTTATTGTATGTAGTGAGAAGGAAAAAAAAAAAAAAATATATATATATATATATATATATATATTTGTTCAGAGTCTGAAATCTTAACCTCTTTCCTCTACTCCCCACCCAGTTCATCTCTTCACATACATCTTCAACTATAGCATATTGTTAATCCCGGCATCTTAAACTTAAAAAACAAATAAAAATTTTAAAAGTTTCAGCCCAAACCAAAGACCTTGCCTATGGATAAGCAGGTCTGACTCTGACAGACAGAACAGCTTCCCCAAGTTCTGTCTTGATTCTAAGGCTTATTTAGAGAAAAGACAACAGCGTAGACACAGGATGAAAGGGAGAGAAACTCAACAAGGCTTTCCTCTTAGGTGCTCCTTACCCGGGACTCATGTTCACTGAAGCAATTATTTACTGCTCGCCTACTTTGTGAAGGCCTAATGTTAGGGTCTGTAGGGACTACGAGGATGAGCAAATCCTCAAGGAGATTACATAATAGTTAATTTTTATTGAACGCTTTCTATGTGTCAGCCACTTTAAGTGCTTCACAAGATTTATCTCATTTAAGCCTCGTGTTAGCCTTGTAAGGTAGGTGATAATATATCTCTTTTGAGGTGAGAAAATGAAATCCTGAAGAGATCAAGAAATGTGCCCAAGGTAGCAAAGTAACAAGTGCTAGTAATATGACTGTCTTTTAATTCTGGAGGCTAGGTACCTGAACACAAGGTGCCAGCAGCGCCATGCTCCCTCTGAAAACTGTAGGGGACTTCTTCCTTGCCTTTCTAGCTTCTGATAGTTTGCCAGCGATCTTCAGGTTTCCTTGAACTTGTAGCTACATACTCCAATCTCTGTCTTCATCATTACATGGCATGCTTCCCGGGTGTCTCTGTCTTTGTTTGACTGTCTTCTTATAATATCAGTCATATGGAATTAGGGACCCATGATACTCCAATGTGACTTCATATTGACTAATTATATCTATGACAAACATATTTCTGAATAAGGTCGTATTCTGACGTTCTGGAGTTAAGATTTCAACGTATCTTTTTTGAGGGGAACACAATTCAACATAGTGCCAATGAATGGATAGAGTATATGGGAATAGAATAGAGAGTACATGAAAATAGAATAGACATAGTATATGGAAATAGAATGGTTATAGTAAATGGGAATAGAATGGAGACAGTAAATGGAAATAAAATAGAGTATATAGAAATAGAATGGAGATAGTAAATGGAAATAGAATGGATATAGTATATGGATATAAGATATGGAGATAGAATGTAGATAGTATATAGAAATAGAATGGAGGATATATGGAAATAGAATGGATATGGTATATAGAAATAGAATGGAGATAGCATATAGAAATAAAATGGAGAGTGTATGGAAATAGATTGGAGATAGTAAATGAAAATAAAATGGAGATAGTATATAGGAATAGAATGAAGAGTGTATGGAGAGAGACTGGAAATAGTAAATGAAAATAGAATGGAGATAGTATATGGAAATAGAATGGAATATATGGGAAATAGTTGGGAAATAGAATAGAGACAGCTAGAAAAACACAGGTCTTAGTCTAATCTTATCGTTATCAACTCCATTTGTTACTCTGAGAGGCACTTCCTTTCTGTGAGCTGAGCTTCATTTTTCTCACTTATAGAATATAGATCTTGAACCTAATGATCTCCAACTTGTTTCCAGTTCTACATTCTCATGTTTCTTCATTTCTAAATAATTATAATGAAAATAAATTTTATTAGGGATGCTCAAGCACACATCAAGTCATGGAGATAAGGCCTGACACAAAAGGGAGGTAAAATTCCAGTTTCCAGAATGCTTTAAGAATGTTTGTGAAGATTTCTAGAGGTATCGATTAGGACAGACTTGCTGGCGGGGACTCCAGGCAAAGGCAGAGATGGTGGCATTTGGAAATAAGGGTATGGCTTGCTTATGGATTACAAATAAAGAAAACCAGAAAAGTAAGTTGCAACATACTAGCCATGAGAGGGATGGATTCTACTCAATTTAATGGGTTCAGTATAACAATTACTGGAGGCTATTTAGGAGAGCTACTATAGAAGTTATATGTAGACAGCTTAGAATGTGCAGTAGATTGAAAGGGAACTAATTAGATGACTGAAAACAGTCTAGGTTAGTAGCAATGAGGACACAGCATTAGATTGTAATGGTGAACTCTAAAAACTTGGAATATTAATTAGTTATTATCTGGGTTCATTTGGGGGACTTGGGAAAAGCCCACTTTATACCAGTCATAGAGGCTTGTTCTAAGGTGATACTAACTAAAAGCACTTAGAATAATAAAGGGCCAAATGTACATCGTAGTCTCAGAGAGAAATCAGAAGTCAGAGCTAAAAAAGGAACAGTGGGACACCTGGGTGGCTCAGTGGGTTAAGCCGCTGCCTTCGGCTCAGGTCATGATCCCAGGGTCCTGGGATCGAGCCCCACATTGGGCTCTCTGCTCGACAGGGAGCCTGCTTCTCCCCTCCCCATTCTGCCTGCCTCTCTGCCTACTTGTGTGATCTCTGTCTGTCAAATAAATAAATAAATAAATCTTTTAAAAAAATAAATAAAAAATAAAAAAGGAACAGTATGTCTAGAGGCATTATATAAACCACAGAGGGCATCTAGGAATAGGCCAGGGGTTAGGGAAATGGAGAACAGACGGGGAAACAACATACAAGTTGAGCTTGGTTGAAACAAATGATTCTAAATAAGGGTGGTGAACAAGGCAAGAATGTTGTGGCCTTTATACAACATTATAAATATAAATACAGTTAATATTACTGAACTGCACACATAAAAATGATGAAGACGGTGGATTTTACATTTGGTGTTGGTTACCATGATTAAAATTTTTAAAGAGGTAAAAATTAAAAAGAGAAAAAGAGAAACCTAAAAAAAGCTGTGGTCTTTCTAATTTGGAAATGACAGGCCTACAGATTTAGTAAGGAGTCAGGCCAGGTGGATTAGGTGGGGGCAAGGTAGAGAGAAAGAGCAAGTAGTATCAAATATAACTCTAATGTTTAAAACCCATTCATTCAGGAGAATGGGGAATAGGCGAGTCCTATCCATGGAAACAGGGAGGTCAAGAGGAGTCATTGGTTTGGACATGAAAATTTTGAAAGAAAAACATTTGAGTTTTCACAGTTCTTATCACCCCTTAATAAAAGATAGCAGGAAATTGAAGATGCACATGGTGGGGTTCAAGAGTGGGATCCAAGCTAGAAATATATGTGATAGGTTATCTTGCAGGTTGAAAAATTAACAGTACACAGAGTTGATATAATCATCAAGGGAAAGTATAAAACAAGACAACTGAAGGCCCAATACACTAAATTTGACAATGTCTACTTTTAGCAGCAGAGGAAATGTACCGTGAAAGGAGACCACTGGTTATCCACAGAGATCAGAAAACAATCCCATTCTGTCACTGAATTGAAAATTTCAAGAAAGAGTTGTTGACCAATAATGTAAGATGCTTCAGAGAAGAAGAATGTGGGTTGAAAATAATCATTTCATCCGATAGCCACGGACTCACTGATGTGAGTCTAAATGAAAAGGAGAAGGGATGGGTAGGGGTGGCCAGGAAGTGAATCCAAAGCTTCTCTGAGAGAAAGGAGAGAGGAGGGCACATTGGGTGAAATGGACTGCTGGGTACAAAGAAAGCTTATTGTTAGCAGTTATGAGTATGTTTACTGACAGAAGGCATGGTCCCATGGAAAGGTCTGAAATGGCAATACAGTAACTAAAAGTGAGTAACTCTGGAACCGGTTCTGGAAAAGGCTGAAAGGACGTGTTCAAGAACACAAGAGGAAAGTAAGATTTGGCAAAGAAGAGGCATTGGGAAACAGTCTTGCAACTGGATCCCCTACCTTCAATTCTTCTCCCTCCAGTCCATTCTGCAATATGTGTTCTGGAATGTTCTCGACAACATAAATCTATTTATGCCACTTTTGCTTACCACTCTTCAGGGGTTCCCTGTTGCCTTCGGGATAGAATCCAGACCCTCTAACTTGCCCACATTTCTACATCTAGATCCTGCTGAATTTTCTGCCTCATTTATTTGCCTTCCTGCTCTGCTCCCCCCAACACTTTTCACACACACACACACACACAATACTTTGAATTTTCCAAATCTATCATGCCATCTAATTTCTTCTTTTCATATGTGGCATTTCTGTTTGTAAAACATTTCTTTTTCTCTATCCCTTGTAACTCCTGCTCATCTTTCAAAGTGCTCTATTAAAGTTATGGATTTCCTAGCATTTATTTAACTACTTATCCGTCTCTTCTGTGTCACCAGTGACTAGTATAGGGTCTGGCACAAACTGCTCTACAGATAGTCACTGAAGGGTTGAAGAAAATGAAAGAATGAACTGAATTAGGAAGACAAAGGGTAAAGATGAAGTGAGCATTTTTTTTTTTTTTAATTTGGAGAGCTCTCAGTGTGATAATTATAAACATTTCACTTAAAGAGCGATGCCATGGGACACCTGGGTGGCTCAGTTGGTTAAGCAGCTGCCTTCGGCTCAAGTCATGATTCCAGCATCCTGGGATCGAGTCCCACATCGGGCTCCTTGTTTGGCAGGGAGCCTGCTTCTCCCTCTTCCTCTGCCTGCCACTCTGTCTGCCTGTGCTCGCTCTCTTTCTCTCTAACAAATAAATAAAATAAATAAATAAAATTAAAAAAAAAAAGAGCGATGCCATTTTCCAAGAGTAAGTGCATATTTCAACATTTTCTGTGGCTTTTAGAAAGCAACATTAGCATAACTGCTGTATCAGACATCAGATCACTTTGCCTCACCTATCCTTCCAGTGGACATTACTCACACCATGGTTGTGGTAAGCCACAGATACCATTTTTTACCACCATGACCATCACAGACCTGGAAGTTCCTATAGGTCATACTGATTGAGAAGGAGGAACCACCTTTTCCCTGACGGGACTGCACCCACTGAAACCCTGGCTTCCCCAGTGGCCACCCTAAGAGTCCAGGTAACACTATGTGGAAGTAGCATGAGACAATTCTAACCAAAGAAAGACAGAAGAAGGGAAAAACCAAGAGATAGCTTGCTTGCCCCTCCTGACACTTCCCCACAATGCTTGTTCTGAGATGCAGAGTTTAATACAGCCTCCCTGGTTATGTTTGTCACCACTTGTCTTTGCTCTCCCTATTCCTTCCCCTCCCACTCTTGCATCTTTGGGATTATAGTATCCAATAAAGTATTAGCATTTAAATGCTTGGCTCAGTTTCTGTCTACAGAATAAGCAATTTTTAGAAATTTTCAAATGTTAAATATATTATGCATCATTGGAGACACAAAGTTAAATAGAGCATTTTTGTATGTAAACATTCAATTATTTGCATTGCATTATGCTCGTATACTGGAAAGAGTAGCTGTAGAGAAGAGTCACTGAAGGAGAATGGAGAGTCCAGAAGAAATGGAGAATGAAGAGTCAAGCAACGAAGAACTCTAATTCTCCAAGTGGGGCATCAACAGGAGATAACCTGTAACACATGGCTACGGTAAGTATAAACGTGTTCTCCAAAGAGTACAGCTTCCATTAAAGGAACATAAACTAAGGATGTATATTGGGCATATTTTCTTCCATTGTGTCTGTTTATAATTCAGTGTGCTTCCTATGTTGTGAAATGTCAAAGTGTTAGATTCCAGGAAAACAAATAAATCTACTGAATGATCTACTTAAATAAAGACAAGTGGAATTGTCTTCAGCTTACACATTAAATTGAAATAATTTTTTTTAAAGATTTTATTTATTTATTTGACAGAGAGATCACAAGTAGGCAGAGAGGCAGGCAGAGAGAGAGGGAGGAAGCAGGCTCCCCGCTGAGCAGAGAGCCTGATTCGGGGCTCGATCCCAGGACTCTGGGATCATGACCTAAGCCAAAGGCAGAGGCTTTAACCTACTGAGCCACCCAGGCGCCCCTAAATTGAAATAATTTTAAGACATGGTAGATTATCAGCCAAAATTCAAACAACTAAGGTTGGGAGAAAACCCCGAAGAAATGACAAAAGTACAGCGCTTAGCAAGGGCCTTTGGAAAGTTCACACGGAAAAAGGAATTAAAATCTGGCCAGAAGAGAGAGAGTACTCCCTCACTATGGAAAGTTGGCGCATACTAGACCATGATCTCAATCTGTATTGAAAACAGTTTTAGATAGTGAATCAAGTCCCAGCTACAAAGGTGTTAAGGGCACAGTCACCCACTTTTAACTATCTGCTACTATAGAACCCTCTGTTGCTAGACTGATAAAGGACAAAAGGTCTTCTCTTAGAAAGAACCACAACCAAAGACACAGGGGAATAGTTACTGCTTATTCACGAAAGTATGAAAACTATGATTCAAGAAAGTCTCTGTGAGTGTATTTTAGTTTCTGAATGTTTATCTGAATGTAACGCTTTTCCAAATGTCCTTGCATGGATTCTTTCATTAAGATTTTTTTTTCTTTGTCAGATTTATAAATCCAAACCCAACTTATACTTCCTGGAAGAACAGTGAAAGTTTAAATGTCTTGCTCTTTAAGCATTTTGTTTGTTTCTTAGTATTTCCTTTGGTCTGAATACCTGCAGGGCATCAGGATTTTTCTCAGGCAAATGTACACATGCATGTGTACGATACTTTGTGCGAAATGTCTGTGTTTGGTAGTCATCTTATAAATCTGAATACTTCCTGGAATCCATGGACCTTAGGTCAAAATCAGTTATTTTAAGTAACTTTAAAAATCACTTTAAAATGGATGGGTATCTGCAAGAGAAAGCCCTAGAAAAATAAACATTTTGGTTTGTAAATAAAAGTCATACCCAAACCTAAAATTTCTAGACAGAAACAATGCTGCTTCTATAAAAGCTAATTTTAGGTCTCAAGGAAGATCTACACAAGCACCCATCAGTGATTTTTCTTTAATAAACGTCATAAGGTTGCTCTTTTTGAGGATGATCCATATACGTTGATCCCAAAGACATCTGTTACTTCACTTTAGCGATTTTACAGAATATTTAATCTCTAAAGCTGGATTATTATTTTATTTTTTTGAACATGTATTACAAGGAGAACTGTTATATCTGGTTTTCACTAACTTCCACATGATTCTTTCTAGTTTCCTTTCTATCTCTAATAAAAACTGGCTCTAAACCAATGGCTGACACAAGCCAGTTAAAAATAGAGATTCATGGCAAATGTTTGGAAATTTACTTTTATATCCATGGGCTTATAAATTATAATTGTGAATTGAGAATCTTGTTTATGATTGAAGTATTTAAGATTGTGAATAACTGGGGGGAAATCACGTGATTGGCTTTTGTGTGTGTGTGTGAGGAAAATTTTAGAGTGAATGTTTTACGTAAGCAGCCAATAAGTTTCAGATGGTTTATAAGTAGCCGGAGATCCAAAGCTGAAATGGAATTTTCTGTGACAGCCTACGAATAACAGTTAACATATGCCTGTGTTACAGGCAAAAGCAGGAGTCACATGAAGTCAAGCAGGGAATAAGAAGAGCTATAAATTAATGAATAAAAACCTTTCTGTTCAAAATTCTTAGCACCAATTTTTGCTTTTAAAGAGCAAAATCATCTCAAAAAAAAAAGAGCAAAACCATTTCAACTATTTTCAAAGAAACTGTATTTATTAATATTGGGAAAAAAAACCATGAAGTGACTTTCCAAGTCACAGTTTACACCCATTAGAAATTTGATGTATTAAAAATGCAAATAAAAATTAATACTAGTACAAATGAAGAAAAAATACAGATTCTTCAGTGATGTTAGAACAGTCAATAACTGACTCACACTCGTAGTTAGAGTTTCATCTGGGAGTGTTTCTAGTTATATTATCTGCTATTCTTTGTCATGTTTCTTGACATTGTTGATAAACTAAGTCACTCAAAAGTTTAAAAAAATTTTTGTTCTAACCTATTACATCGTATTTCAATAAGTTCTTACAGTTGTGCTCTCACCAACTGTTATCAGAGCCTTGACCTTAACTTTGATTTCAGCCCCAGTGCCGTGGTAGGAACCAGGTGGGTGTACCAGGTCATCCTGCTCACCCTGTGGTTTGCCCACACGTCTCTGAGCGACAGCCACCTTACCTGTGCAAGGATGGCAAGCGTGTGCACCCTACCTATCTCACAGGGTTATGAGTCTGAAAGGAAGTTCTTGAAACAAGATGGTAGTAGGATGTAGGCGTTAGAATTTCAACAGGAAATTCTGCTCCAGACATAACCACAGTCATAGGATCTACCTAAATCTACTGCAGGTATGAGATAGTACCTACAGCTTCCTAAATTATCATGCTATACCTCTTGCTGGAGCACTGAAATCAGTGGCTTTGCTGCCATGAATTTTTGCATGTGTGTTTTTCTTTTTCCTTTTTCTTTTTTAGGCTGGATTATTTTAAAGGTCATCATCTCACTGACAGGCATGAACAGAGTAGTATATTAAAACAGAAATCTTGTGTGTGGGGAGTTATGTGTTTTGTGTTTTTTTCCAACACTCAACAACAGTTAGTAAAGTTAATTAGAATAGTTTAAGTATAAAATAATCAATAATTCCCAACTCTACAAACAATAAAATGCCTGGTGTCAATTCTTTTGAGGTTCCTTTAAAAGGTTTTATTCCTTTAAATGGTTCAGAAATAAATACGTTGCTTTAGAAATCTGCTCACCAATGCAAAATCAATTTAATCAATTATAAAATGGCATTCTGGAATATCTTTGAGTTTGAAATGGTCTGGGCACTCAAACTGATTACCTTAAGGAAACACTCAATGTTGATCAAATTTTGAGTTTTTGATTTACGTTCCTGAACTGTAAATCCTCATATATCTCAGAATCCTAAAACTTTATAAAGAATTCATATACTCCCACCAACTCCCAATTGTCTAGTTCATTCAGCTGAAGGGGAAGTGAAATTCTAAGAGACAGAATAATGGCCAGGACTTTCTGGAAGTAAATATAGGAAGCTGAAGCTAGCATGTGCCTCACTGTCATAAGGTCACTCTCTGGGCCGTTGTGTACTCTGGATCCCTTTCAGACCTCATGGAAGTTAATTTTAGTTTTACAAAAAGGACAGAGAGAGGGGGACTGCTATCTTTACAGAAAATGTCAAGGTTAAGCTTGTGACCATCTTACCTTTCTGATTTCCTGTGCATTACCGGAGGGAAGGAAGCACTGACTGTCGGGGGCGAATCCCTTCTTGCATCTGCTTGCCTGGGTTTCAGGGGGTGTGTTCGTGGCAGCCCCAGGGACAGCGGCTGTGAGCTTCCTCGTCCCTCGGAGGGTCAGGGTCTGGTAGAAGAGACAGACTGCCACCACCAAGCCCACCAAGAAGGGCCGGGGACAAAATCGCCGGCGACAAGGGAACACTGGACGACAGACCATGACCAGTTCAGCTTCACTTGGCCCCTGTCCACGTTGCCGGAAAAGTCATAGCAGCTATTTTTTTGGTCAGCATGAAAAATACAGATCAGCCTTCTTTTTCCACAATTGAAATCAAGATCGTTCCATCCCCGCTGAAGAACTTTCCGAAGGGTTCATGCCAAAGAATCAGAGGTCCCAAAAGTCTGAGGCGGTTACTAAGATCCCTTCCATGGATGACAGTGAAAAGTGGCTGGCCTGGGTTTAAAAAAAAAAAAAAAAAAAGAGAGAGAGAGAGATCCAAATAATAACAGTTGTAACTGATAACCTGAGCGCACCCCAGGCTGCCAGACTGTTGCTTCCAGTAATGCCTTATTTCCAAAACACCCTTAAACTCACAGCAAAAACTTCACAGGAAAAAAAAGAGGGAAAAAAAAAAAAAAAAAACCAACCCCAGAGTAAATCTGGAGCCTGGAAACTGCACTGAAGAGCGCAACAGACTAAAAGCAAAGTGCGTGTTGGCCCGCGGGACGCCGGCTAGTGCCTCAGCGGTTCCTCATTGCTCTTGGGGGTTCAGGGCAGCCCCGCGTTCCGCCTTTCGCGTTTCTCCGCGGCGCCCCCTCCACCACTCTTACGCGGCCACTGTCCCGTAAGCATTCTCGGCTTTTAGCATCAAAAGGGAATGCGGGTGGGAAGGTTCACGGTGACTCTTAGGGTTCGGCTTGTATCACTCTCATTCCGCGTCAAGTTCAAAGTTCTATGTACTCACTCAGTTTTCATCCTTTTAGCCAGAAAAAAAAAAAAAAAAGTTTCCATGCTCGTCCCCTCGTGGACTGCTGGCCGAAAGCACTCGGAAGGAAACAGCCAGTCGTGTGACTCCAGTTCACCCCCCCCCCCACACACCCCCGACGCGCACGCCGGGCCGCAGGCACACCGCCCCCCGCCCCCCGCCCCCCCGCGCGCCGCGAGCTGGGCCCCCGGGGCGCCGCCGCACGGGCCGGCGGGGCGGGGCGGGGCTACGGCCGTCGGCGCGGAGCCCCGGGGGCCGCGGCAGCGTCCGGGCAGCTCCCCCGCGGGGAAACGGTGGGCTTCCCCAGCTGGGAGCCGCGCCTCGCTCTGGCCTGGAAATGCGCCTTGCCTCCCCCCGAGCTGCAGAATTTTAAATACACATTTGATGTTTGACGCCCTGGGTCCTCTCTTCTCCTTCTCACCGCCCTGGAAAAACAAATAGTCCTTCGTCAAAGGATGGCAAAGGCCGAGGGTGAGACGAAAGCGAACTCCGCGCACGAACTGGAAGGATCTTTACTCGAGGGCATGGTGGTCACCCTTATGGGGGATTAAAGGGCCTCGAGTATTGCCTGGACCCCAGACCTTGGAAGCCCGAGTGTGCACCAGGATAACCGAAAGTCCTCTTTCTGCTTCGGTACCTACCTCCTATCGCTTACTGCCCCTTTCCTGAGCTAATGCCCAAGTCTTTCAAAGGCTAATTGCCTGATACTTTGCTCCTGTAATAAGTGGAGAGTAGCGGGTAATTTCGCTCTGCGGAAAGGCATACGCAGCGGGCTTTGTCCACAATTCCACTCAACCTAACGCTATCCACACCGCCCCAAGGACGCTCCTCGTAGGGCAATTCTGCAAACTCCATCTACTCCTGCTGAGTCAGCTGAGGGAAAGCCGAGGAGAAACGCGGTCCGTCCAGGGCCTGCGGCTCGCCTCTTCTCCCGGCGCTTGCTTTGCGCTGGCTACACAGGACTGGCTTATGATCATAGCAGACATTCTTCAAAAGCCCTGAACCTAAGTAGGTTTTGTAACCTGTTTCTAACGCAACCCCTTTCTTGTGGGTTGAGGTTCTTCGGTGAGCCCACACCCCTGAAAATGATCGCTTCCGTCGGTCATGCACACTTATATTTTGTGAGACGGAGCGCCCCCTAGGGGTGCCCTGTTATTATAGATCTAGAGAAATGGGCTTCTGTGGTTCCTTACTTGTAAGAAACTAGTTTAACACCTTTATAAAACAAATTAATTAAAGCTTTACAGAATAAGTATTCACATGAAAGCTAGATTTATCCCAATACTTGCACATATCCCCTTGTTGTGTTTAATATTATTTGATTTATAGATCTAGAGTCCTCAATCTCATGACAAATGTAAAAGTATTAAAAAAAAAAATGAAGTGTCACTTGATTTTAGAAGCCAAGAGAGTTTTAAGAAAAATGGCTGAACGATAATGTTGGAAGGTTTAGTTTTAGTTTATGCAATGCGATCTGAGAGATACTAGGGATTATGAGATCTTTAAATCGCAAGTGTTCCTGTGTTGAGATTGAATGAGATAAAGTTCTTTACTAGGAGAAAAGTAATGGACATGCATTTCTATTAAGGCAAAAAGTGTGAAAGACAGAGTTTGAGGAATCTGGAGGGCCATTTTTATATATCGTTAAGTTGTTGAGTACAAGATACAAAAGAAAACATAAATCAAGATGCTAAAATCATAGTGCCTTTGGGCTGGGAAACATGAGACAACAGCATAGATGATTTTATAGTTAGACTTCAACAGAGATCAGAAAGAAAGTGGAAAATTGATGTTCTAGAAATGATACCGGCGGCTTGAAAAACTCAATTCCCTGTTTCAACCACTAAGTCTGACGGTGTGGGAGAGGATGGTTGTACATACATATACATACATACATACATAAAGGATATCTGCTGAAGTGAGAAGAGGGAGAGTGGAAAGGTGAAGGAAAAGGTGGAAAAGAAGATACAGCAGGAAATAACACCAAATAGCCCAAGGAGGTCACAGACAACCTCGGATAGTAGCATGGTAGCAGCATCTTAACTGTCTTTAAATGAGTGATCTGTGGAAAGAGGGTACTTAGGCCTTCTTTGAAGTGTTGTTGGCATGCCAGATGTTGTAATGTATGGAAAGCACCCAATCATTCTGTGGACAGGTATTGGAAGAATGCACACTCAACGCATGCCTGTTATGTCTTCGATGCTGAGGTCGAGCTCAGTCTGGAGTGGTGTCAGACACAAAAACAGATAACTATCAAATACTGGACCTCTTGGAACCCAGAAGCCCAAAAGCGGACATGAGCATTTAGTATGTTCTCTTTCCTCTGTTCTGTGAGATGGAGGTTGGTGGCAGATGCTGATTTGGGATATGAGAGCAAGAGTGGGATGAACGTGAGCGGTAGGTGGAGAAAACAAGTAGTGGGTATTCATGGCCCAGTTGTGATGGAAGGCTAAGTAGGAGCATGTGTTAGAGTCCGAAGGCGTCAGAACAGGGAACAATGAAGATAGAGGAAGCTGCTGCAGTTAGAGGAGTGGGAGGGTGACATGCTGTAGGACTATGCACTTATGGGTTCTGGCAATGTTTCAGACCGAGTGCTTTGTGAAAGTAATTTCATAAAGTACCCTTCTCCTTGATCATGTCAGTACCCAAGAATCTGTATTTAAGCAGCATCGGCCTGGGACAATAGAGTGACAGGCCTTTTAGAGTTTTCTCATTTCAAGGGCAGACAAAACAACAATCTTCCTCCTCAAACCTCTGCAACACAAAATATATTCTTCCATCACACGTATGTTCCATTTTGGGTTTTTGGTATGGAGTATGGGGTGAAGAGAGAGGGTGAATTTAATGATTGTTGAGGAAGGTACTTTGAAAATGTATTCAATTTTTCAAACTAGACTCGAGTTTCTAGATGAATCAACAGTCTAGATAGAACACATCCTCTGAACTAGATGCTTTTCATTTTATTTTATTTTTTAATTTTATTTATTTTGACAGAGAGAGATCACAAGTAGGCAGAGGCAGACAAATAGAGAAGGGTAAGCAGGCTCCCCGCTGAGCAAAGAGCCCAATGTGGGGCCCGATCCCAGGACCCTGAGACCATGGCCTGAGCCGAAGGCAGAGGCTTTAACCCACTGAGCCACCCAGGCGCCCCGATGCTTTTCATTTTAAATTGCCCACTAGCCCAGCATTTCTGAGCATGCAAATCACGTGGAGATTCCATAGGACAACACTTGGTGCTGCCTTTTTTTTTTTTTTAAAGATTTTATTTATTTATTTGACAGACAGAGATCACAAGTAGGCAGAGAGGCAGGAAGAGAGAGAGAGGAGGAAGCAGGCTCCCCGCTGAGCAGAGAGCCCGATGCGGGGCTCCATCCCAGAACCCTGGGATCATAACCTGAGCCGAAGGCAGAGGCTTTAACCCACTGAGCCACCCAGGCGCCCCGGTGCTGCCTTTTTAAAATGGGATGTAAGTCTCCAGCTCTCCATAGTTCTCAACTGGTTGCTTTACTTATTTTTCACAACTTCCTGTACAAGCACTTTGAATTTGCATGCACTAGAACCAAGATGACTTTTATCAAATCCTTTACTGTATTTTAGTGACTAGTATACTTGTATCATTTTTACAGTATGAACTGCTTTGTAACAGAAACTATTTTGCTCATCACCATATCCTTACAGCATCTAGCAGTGTCTCCTGGCAAGTGATTTAAAAATTCCTATTTGTGGAGGTTTATACATAATAGATTTAAACAGTTTCCATACTATTTCCATTTTTCCCACAGGAAATATTTCACATCTTGGTAACATGCAACACAGCAGGGGCAATTTTGTCCCCCAGGAGACATGTAGCAATGTCTAAAGACATTTTTAGTTGTCACAGCTTGCAGGCCCAGAGGGATGCTACTAGCATCTCATAAGTAGATGCCAGTGAGGCTGCTGATGTTCCACAGGGCCCAGGGCAGCCCTGCACAACAAAGCAGCATCCAGTAGAAAATGATGATAGGACTGAGGTTGGAAAACTGAAATTTAATCAAAGAATAGTTACTGCATAATTTTTATACGTGGCTGCCTGATTGTCTGTTACTTAAGTTAGAATAGTGTGTACCTGTGCAGCTTAAGCAATGACACTGGGGTTTTAACCACTTCCTGAATGTGTAATTATACCACCCCTTCAAATAAATGCAACTTTGCCCATATAATTTCCTTTTTAAGCCTCTCAGATTTGCTTTTAAGATAGGCAGCCTCTTAAAAAACTATATATTCATATATGGAGATATATGTATACATACCCATATTAATGCACACAGTCTAGGGGAAGGAAAGAAGGAAGGGAGGGAGGAAAGAAGGGAGGAAAGGAAGGAAGGAGGAAGGAAGGGAGGGCGGGAGGCATGAGGTTAGGAGGGAAGGAAGAAGGAAGGGGAGAAAGAGAGAGATGGAAAGGAGAGGAGAGGTGAGGAGAGGAGAAGGGAGGAAGAAAGAAAGTGGGGGGGGAGAAAGAAAGGGGGAGGAGGGAGGGAGAGAAGAGGGAAGGGAGAGAAGAGGGAAGAAGGGAGAGAAGAAAGGGAGGAAGGAAGGAAAGAAAGAAAAGAGAAAAAGAAAAAGAATCACTTCAATCAGTGAGCACATAGGTGGACTGGCAAACATTTAATCCAACGAATTACACTATTTGTTTTACTTTTTTTAGAGCACAAATTCATACCTTGGCGTGGAGCCAGAATTCCCGTTTTAATCTATCATTCTATAAAACATGAACATAGTATCAAATTATGTTTTTTAAATTAAACATATCATATCTTCTCTGTAAACCTGCAGAAACCATAATACATTTAAAAAATTGTTGCAAGATAGTCACATAATTTAGTTTCTTTTTTTATTTTTTTTAAGATTTTATTTATTTATTTATTTGACAGACAGAGATCACAAGTAGGCAGAGAGGCAAGCAGAGAGAGAGAGGAGGAAGCAGGCTCCCCGCTGAGCAGAGAGCCCGACGAGGGGCTCGATCCCAGGACCCTGGGATCATGACCTGAGCCGAAGGTAGAGGCCTTAACCCACTGAGCCACCCAGACGCCCCTAGTTTCTTTTTTTAAATGTAATTATAATTCAATCATCCATTCACATTTTCAGAAAGTGAAAGATATTTTGAAATTTTTACAGCATCAAATTTGCTACCTAAAAGACAGATGTTTGATAGGGGATAGAAGGGAGGGACGTTTTATCTTACCACTCCAATGAGGACTGGTAATCATTTAGCTAATCCGGGTGAGTAGGAAGGACACATTCTTTGATACAGTATGGCTCTTTGGTCATATATATACCACTTAAATTTAAAAGATTACTCTTATATCTAAACCAAATGCTCTCTAATATATAAACTTATTTTGTTGTTTTCAATAGATAACTGGACTCTTTTTCAAACATTTACAAACAATAAGCACTGGTAAAATGAAAACATCTTTTGGCACATTTGTAAAACCCATTCATGAAAATAGCCATTTGTCATATTAAAGATAAATACACAAGTGCTTCAGGGATACAGACATAAATTTTTTAAAGTTCTAATGAGAAATACTGGGGAGAGGTCATACTAAAACTGCTAGTTAGTTAAAATATTAGTTATAATATTAGTAAAATTGGTAAAATATTAGCAAAATTCTAAATAGCTAACTCATATTTATTTCAAAGGGTTATTCAGAAATATTTCTGTCTGGCCTCCTGTATTACATTTAACCTAGGCAGCTTTCTAAAGTACTTAGTACCTATTATAATTGTTCTTATTTTAATATATTAGCATGGAGGGTCCTCCTACTGGATTACATTCTACAATGCAAAAAAAAAAAATAATTCAAATATGACCACTGTCTTTCCTTATAACTGATGTTAAACTTGTGAATGTTTTAAACTAGCTCACCATTAAAGACTAGCAGTTATACACTTTCCTAAGAAAAACTTTTTTTTTTTTGCTCCCCCCACCCTTCTAGAAAAACTACTCTAACTCATTAATATAGGTAAGCAGAAGGTAAGCAGAAACGGGGAATGGGAATAAGCAACACATACACAAGTGTATACATTCCCTACCCTCATTTCCCACATTGGCTTCTGAGTTTTTAATAAGCAGGGGAGAAATGGATGATTGTAATATTCTTTTATGGTCTCTTCTGCTAGTAGCAACGAAAGTAAAACGTGGCTCTGGATTAACCAAAAACTGGATTATATGGCCCTGAAGGATTTATTAAGAAACTGCTAGTTTTTTTTCAAATAAAAACTGTAATTTATAATAAATATTTATTGTTAAATACTTATTAGTAAATATTTCACAATTTATAAAATTATAATAATGCCTAATAAAAATTATAATAATACCTAATAATTTACTATTTATTGACTCATGAAGTATATATACTTACTACTTTAAAATGGAAATGGCCAGAAAGGGGTATACGTCTTCTTTATGTTAAACTTCGATCAAATAAAAAAAAGATTCTGAAGTCAGTTCATGTTTATATCACTTTAAGCTTTATTTCTCTATAGCAGAATCAAATCAGGAATATTAAGATCTTGGGTCAGAAATTACAGTCTGGGTAATGTAAATCTTATCATCTAAATAAGGAAAACAAAAAACCTTCACTCGTAATTCTAATTCGTAGTTTCGAAAACCAGGAGAAAAGATTCACCTTAAATTTGGAATTTTTTTTTTTTTTAGCAATTTCCAAGGTGTAGACTACTTGCGTCATCCCTACATTAAAATAAGAAAAGTGCTACAGTTTCATTAAATGGTAAAAATAATCAGAATGTGTTTAGCCAACAGTATGCCAACGCAAGCACTGCTCTCATCAACAAGTAGTTCATGACGCAGCGTGAAAGGCTCGTGTTTAGACTCTTGCTCAGGTTTCTGGCTGTTTCTGGCTGTATTCGCTGAACTTCCGTCTCCCTACTGGTCGTCCACCCATTCCAGGGTACTTGTCAGTTACCAAAGGGTATGTAGCCCTTGAACAGCCTCTTGCCTTGAAAAACCTTCCCTGCTCTGTGTGTCTTTAGGAAGCAGTTCAAAGGAAACCTCCTCTGTGAAGTCTCCCCGTGGCCTCGCAGGGCTTTGTGCATCTGCCCATCACACCGTCCTTCCCCACACCGCAATTACTCGTTAACATCCTTGTCCTGCCCACACCCGCACCCCAACACCTTCCTCCGCATCCGCGTGTTCTCAACATCTAGGAGCTCAATGTTTGTAAAATTACAAAAATAAATACTTCTGAGGTATTCATTTTCTCTTAAAACCCATCCGGTAAAGATTTCTTTTAAAAATAGGAGTTGAAGGAAAACACTGCAATGCCTGCACAGACTATCTCACCTCTCACAACCCAAGTGTATCAGACATTTGTTTCTCTAAGATTAATTAACTAGGTCAACATGCCCATTTCTGAGATCGAAGGGTACTAACACTGCATGAACCAAATATGGTTAAAAATCTGACGTATGTGGCATCTGCTTTAAAGGACAAAAGAGCAAAAAAAAAATGGACTGCCCTTAAAAAGAATGATTGTATGTTTATCAAACACTCAGCTTCATTTAGGCATTTAATTAAGCCATTTATTGCTTCAAATGTGTCACCATGAACATTTTAATGTACACTCCACACCAGTAAGGCCTCAGTTTTCACCACCTATAAATTGTGAACCCACATTTGGACTTTTTTTGTGTCATCAATTGTTACATGAGTTTTTACAAAACAGAGATTTTGAATCTATATTTTATAATAGCAAAAATGCTTATCCCACCCCTTGGTGTAAATGCCTCAAAGAATATTAATAGTTGGCCACATTTTTTTTTTTTTTTGAGGAGGTAGTTCCATGTTTTGGCCCATGTATGTATGTATGTATATATATATAATCTCAGATACTAACAGGTTCCACCAATTACTAAATAAGTGAATGAATGTTTGGTTTCCTTCCTTAGAGAGGCTTCATAAAATAGTCAATGTTTGACTACTAAATTTTGTCAAAATGTTTTCAAGTGATTTGGTAAGCAGTGGAATTCACACACAGAAAGGGGCTGCAGCAGCTGGAAACAGGGATGTTCCTGATTCGGACAAGAACTTTCTCTTAAAATAAGGCTGTACATATAAGGCTTTTTCCTTTGACCAATTCCTAGAAAATGAATGAATTTGGAAAAGTCATTATATATAATTAGAAGATTAAACAATGCCACAGAGTATCTCCAGGCAACATGCTAATAAGCTAACTGAATGCTACTTTATATATTATTTCTTAAAGTTTTATAAAATCTCCATGAAAATACTGAGTGTTATGGAATCATGATACTCATGATATTGTGAAATCGTGAATCCCCACAAATGAACCAACTTTGTTTTATGGGCTGTCCAGCTATAAAATCAGTCTGCAACAGCTCAGGATTGAGGATTCATGAAGCTAAGAGAGACCTCTGAAATTCCCTATCTAACCCATACTCTTTGGGTAGCATTGCATAGATTTTATAGTCTTCTGAATAAGTTCGAAGAGGCTCATAAGTGGTTTTGATTAAAGCAGAAATCTAATGGACCCAGTAAATTTCAACATAAAAGAAATTATGTAATAAGTATTTTAAAGTTTTAAGGATTTTTCTACCAACCTGACTTGATAGTATACCTGGAATAAAACCTCCACTATGCAGAATTTATAATTTAAATAGCACCTATAGAATAAAAACCTTAGGAGTGCTTTACAGACATCCTGCAGCCAGCATCACCCTGGTTTAATAAGGCCCAGAGTGATTCAAAATGTGAATTAACCGTCATACCAGTATGTGGTAGTATCCAAAATAGAACTGCATTTTAAGCTCCAATCCAGGAGGTCTCTTTACTTCAATTGGCCACACTGCCTCAAGTCAAAACATCTATTACCATTATTTTCATTTTATATACCGTAATTAGACTTCTTTCATGTCTCTTAGACTGAAGGAAAAGCCAGAGAGATGTTCTAGAAAAATACATTTCCATTTCAAATTTACATTAAAAATGTCTTTCCCTTATTTTCACGTCATGAATTCCAAGCACTGTTAAAGAAATCAAAGATTACACAGCATTCTGTGTCCTGGGCCTCTGTCCTTTTTAGATTATGAAAACTGGAAGTTAATTGGAATTAAGAAATTTTCCTTATTAAGTGTGTAAAGTATAAATACAAGTAATTTTTTAAAAACTTTATTTTAACACCTAATACAATTCCAATTTTAAGGATTACTTGCACAAAAAAATAAACACATTTGGTATAAAAATGTATCACTTTAACACCCTTTCCCTTTCGGCCCCTCCCCCTCCCTCCATGAACTGCACTCTATCCAGATGCAGAAACATATAAAGACTAATGGCACAGATTCGTTTTTACCTACAGGAGTTTCTGTTTATGTACCCAGGTACTCTAGAGGACACCAGCCCACTTTATCACATGAACCATTTCCTTCAGCCTGCTGAATTTAGTTTCACAAAGAAACAAAGCTTATTATAAAGGCATTTGAAAAACCATTATCTTAAATTCTTTTTAGAAGCACTGACTTTTTTTTTTTTTTGCAACCATTTATATACAGTGTTACATAACAGCTCTGGAGTACAGTACATGCAGCAGAACATACCTGTTGAATATAAAATACTTTTCTTAAAATCTTCATCGTTGGAATTCTCTGAAGTCTAAATTATAGAATGCCCATTACTTTGAGAAAATGGTTGAGGAGTACAAATGTCTGCATATGTTGGCCACTGAAATAATCCAAGGCTAACTGGAATAATATTCGTAGCACACCAGGAGTGCATAAATAATTTACTTACATTATTAAAATACAACCCATAAAATTCAAGTTCAAGATCTTACAGGATTGTCTATGTAAATCCTTGAAGTGGTTGCCTGGAAATGCATTGTGTCTTCTTTCTCTTTTCTTCTTTTTTCAAGTCCTATATAAAATGTTTAGTTGAAGTTTCTTCTTCCTCAAATGAAATGACCACCTTTATTTGTGCCGACTGCCTCTTCTCTTCATTGCAGCAGTGCACTGTGGACAGTACCATTTTCCTTTTGGTGCTTCTGTCAACCCAACACATCCATAATGGAACCATTCGATTGGGCACTGGAAAGCAAAATGGCAGAGAAATAGTTTTTAATACCTTCAAAGATTACAGAGTATAATATGCCCACTAGACTGAATATTAATAATAAGATTCAGGGAAACAGAACTTTTAGATCTAGGAGCTGATTTATAGGTCATTGAATCCAACTGATAGGTTTAAGAGATAAAGACATGGAGGCACAGAAAAAGTATGCATCTCTGTTAACTCAGAGGTTAATGTCATCTATTTCCATGATCCCAAGTAATGAACAAAATTCACTAATTCTCATTAAGCCAGAGAGTAAGTTGATACTAACTTTCAAGGACAAGAAGTGAGATAGGTCTCTCACAAAGAAGGCAAATACATTTTACTGATTTTATTTACTATTCAGCCTTATTCACTCCCTCATGAAGTAGTATAAGGTAGTAAGGTAGTTGCAATGAAAAACATACAGGGATGCCTTGGAATTCCTCTCTGGGTAGATCTATTCCTACATATGCAGAGAAAAGGGATCCTACTCTGACGTATTAAGCAGTTCTACACTTGCACAGAAAAATCTTAGCACTCAGAAGAGCACAAGTAGGAATGAGAAGAATCAGAGAATATGATGATGTATTCACAGAAATGCATCATTTTCACTAACTTCCTCAGGAGGTTACAATGGTGTTCTTGGAATGACTGGGCAATATTGTTATACGATAATCACAAACAGCCCACAAGTAATTCTGAAGGGGGAAGTGGAAGGACAGTCTTTATTTATGTGAACATGTTGTTGGGACCCTGTCAGGTCAGGAGAGCACAGACTTTAATGTACCAAGCCAAACCTGCTCAATCGTCAGGTTATTTTTAGACATTTTAAACTGCTACTATTAACCTTAGGATTCTGACATTATGGATTCTTACTTCTTTAGAATTCAGGGTTGCTACTCCTCTGCAGGAAAAGATGGAACAAAAGGGGCTGGAAGTTTGAGAAAGTGAGGAGGGAGTGAAATTACAAGAAAAAATATTCTCGGCATCCAATAAAAATATATCTCTAACCAAAATTAAGCTTTGTAAAAAAAACAGAAAAAAAAGGAATTCTTTTCTTTCAAACCTCCTTTACTTTTTATATCACAAGTGGCTCTTACCAGCAGACAGCTGCTGAGTACAATAGGATACACTACACTGATAGGAGGAAAATAACCTCACATTATACCAACCCCCACTCCCGCTAGCTGCAGGCTTCCTGACACAATGTACTGTTTTAAAGCTCCAGTTCTTCACTGTGATAAGTGAACTGGATTCTAGTAAACACAGTATTATTTAGCAAAGGAGGTGGAGGATGTTTTTAATTTTCATACAATGTATCACCTTTTGAGATTTATAATCTGCACATGAAACCATAAAACTAGCTTTAAGGGGGGCCTGGGTGGCTCAGTGGGTTAAGCCTCTGCCTTCGGCTCAGGTCATGATCTCAGGGTCCTGAGATCGAGCCCCACATTCGGGCTCTCTGCTCAGCAGGGAGCCTGCTTCCCCTTCTCTGTCTGCTGCTCTGCTTACTTGTGATTTCTCTCTGTGTCAAGTAAATAAAGAAAATCTTAAAAAAAAAAACAACTAGCTTTAAAAGAGTTTTAAATTGGGAGCACATGAAGGGACACTACCGTGTTTTGGAGAGAAATATTCCAGCATTAATATAATGTAATTAACATAACTGTAGACGTGTTTTCACAGACTGACACCATAAATAAGAAAAATGTTTAAGTAATAATATTTCATGATTTTTTTTCATTCCTAAATAGAAAAATTTAATACTTACATCTTGGTTATCACAGCCCACCATCTCGCCATAGGATACCTAGTTAAAATAAAAGTAAATATTTTTTATTATGACTATGCGACAAGCATCTAAATCCAAATTGTTGATGATACTGTTAGAAAACAGAGAGGAATATACAATTGCATTAAAAAACAGGGTATATAGTTTTTTAGTAAAGAGTTTATAAAGATTTATAGCACAGAGGGGAAACACACAGAAATTATGTGCTCTTTGAAAATCTGAAAGAACCTTGACAAATTACCTCTGTGGGTGGTTTCTTTTGTAAGACTTTAAGTTTCTTTTTGGGTTACTTACTTACTTAAGGTTTCTATTTTTTCTTGGGTCATGTTGGGTCATTTATATTTTTGCAGTCAATAGTCGAAACTTCTAAACTTTTTACCATTTACTATCTGCCCTTCCTCATTTTTCTTTCTTCTGTTCAGCACCAGTACTTTATAATACAACTTCCTAATTCTTGAATTAATTTAAGTTCTCAATAGACAGAGAAATGTTTCAGACAGGGTTATGAGTAGATGGCATACTATCTGATTCTCTGCATGATTGAGCATACCTGTATAGGATTCTACACATATGAACGACTGGTTAACAATTTTTGGAGGCACTCAGATTTTTCCCTCAGAGCT
Source organism: Taxidea taxus jeffersonii (assembly GCA_003697995.1). Classification (NCBI taxonomy): domain Eukaryota; kingdom Metazoa; phylum Chordata; class Mammalia; order Carnivora; family Mustelidae; genus Taxidea; species Taxidea taxus. The sequence goes on from RCUC01137866.1 coordinate 27,479, forward strand.
CTACAGATCTATTTCATCAACTAGTTTTTCGTGTTACAGATGAGAAATCTAGGGTGAATTTGATTTTGTTCTTTTTTAGGTAATCTATTTTTACTACCAGGATCTGTACCAAATTTTCTTAATAATTGATTTTAAAAAAATGTTTGTCAGGTGACAGGAGAAAACATACCAGTCTCTTAAGTGGCAAATTCTCAAAAATTAGATTGCCAACTTACACCACAAATACAATAAATTGCAGATGGATTAAAGTTTTTTTTTTTGCAGATGGATTAAAGATTTAAACGTGAAGAAACTGAAGTATACCAAGAGCTAGACAAAGCCATTTGCAAATGAGAAAAAAAATGCAAGGCACATCTATATGGGGAAAAGGCAAGGAGGTCTTCTTAATAAGCATATAACCCAGAGCTGACTTCATAAAGAAAAAGACTGACAGCCATAAAACTGGAATTTCAGAATTAAAAACAAAATAAAAAACTAAACCAAGCAAAGTATTTATAATGTATATGACAAAAATGATAGAAAAATCAGCCAACACCAATGAGTCAATTCATAAAAGAAATAAAAATAGCCAAGAAGGGTCCAATTTTACTACTGAGGTAAATTGAAATCACTGTGTGATACAAAACTATCAAACTGGTATAGGGATTCTGAGACAAAATAGTATCCAGCACTGGACAGGGTTTAGGAAACAGGCATGCTCATCAGGTTTTGGTAATGAACTTCAGAAGGTAATCTGGTAGTCTGCAACAAATATTTTAACTTAGTTTTATTTCTAAAAGATTATCCTAGAAATTAGATGTGTGAAATGGGTTACATAAAAAAATGCCTACCACAATGTTATTCGTAATCTCAAGAAAATTAAAACCACTACAAAAACCTATAGCTAAATACTGGTTTAAAAAGTTACACACATGGGACGCCTGGGTGGCTCAGTTGGTTAAGTGGCTGCCTTCGGCTCAGGTCATGATCCCAGCGGCCTGGGATCGAGTCCCACATCCGGCTCCTTGCTCGGCAGGGAGCCTGCTTCTCCCTCTGCCTCTGCCTGCCTCTCTGTCTGCCTGTGCTTGCTCTCTCTCTCTCTAACAAATAAATAAATAAAATCTTAAAAAAAAAAAAAGTTACACACAGTATAACACATAACTGTGAAAAAAATTTTTAAAAATTACTTTAAGAAAAATGATATTCAGTACACATGACTTTATGAAAAAGTGTTACAGAAAGAATATACTGTGATCCAACTGGTCAAATTCACACACACACACACACACACACACACACACACACACAAACACACACGCACATCTGTGTGTACATATGTGTAAGAGACTCAATGTTTGCGTCTCTCCCCCAAATTCCTGTGTTGCAGCCCTATCCCCTACTAGGACTGTGTTTGGAGATAGGGTCTGTGAGACGATAAAGGCTAAATGAGCTCAGACGGGTGGAATCTTAATCCAACAGAGCTGGTTCCTTTATAAGAAGAGACATCAGAGCTCTCTTCACCATGTGAAGATACAGCATGAAGGGGGCCCCCTGCCAGGGAGGAAGAAAGTCCTCACCAGGAATGCAATCAGTCAGCACTTTCATAGTGGACTACCTAGCCTCCAGAACTGTGAGAAAATAGAATTCTGCTGTTTAAACCACCCAGTCTGTGGTACTTTGTCATAGCAGCCTGAGCAGACTCAGACACCATGCATGTGGGGTATACAGTAGTGATAAACCAAAATGTCTAATTACAGGTTATATCCAAGGGCTGAGAGCATGGGTGGCTTACACATTCCTTTATACTCTTTGTATTTACAGCAAACGTGATTTTGTAAGGAGGAAAAGAAAATTATAGAAGAAAGCAAAAGTATTTTAACTGGAGAAAAAAGAGCACTTTAAAAAAATGAAATAGCTGTTTTCTATTTTATTCAGATCATGCTTATATAGACATATCACACTTTTACCTGATTGCAAATGCAATATCGTGGTTCATTTGGGTCATAAGTCCAATCAACCTGACTGTTTGAATCAGACTCTGGTACTACTGTCGTTTGTTGAGAGATTTCTTGTACGACGGTTGATGAAGAAGAACATGATGACAAGGAAGAGGAGGAGGAGGAAGATGAGGACTGCTGACTTGAAGATTTGTTGTTGTTTCTGACAAAAAAAAAAAACCAGTATCAGTTTCATTGGCTCAGCATCCAGAAGTTATGGGCGAATAACTCCTAAATGAGTGGTATGAAATGAAATGACACTAAACGTGTAAATTACCATTTAAAATGAAGTTAAACTAACCAAAGAGCAACATTTTTCATAACAGTTCATTTTTGTTTGACATTTTCTGTTTGTTCTCTGGAGAATAAAGATATTCAAAAAAATTCTTTTAAGCTATGTTTTTATGATAATTTTTTAATCTGCTAATACTTAACACTGACTCAAATTATAGGTAATAGTTTTAAGAACTAGTATTAGTTATGGCTACCTTACAGACATTCTTGTATTTTTAAGCAAACTGAATACTCTTCATCAAAATCATCTCATCAACTGCTTCTGTGTATTTTAGATTTTGCATTAGTTTATATTAAACACATAATAGAATAAGGGGTTATAAAGGAAAAAAGTTCCATAAAATGGCTTATCCTAATGAACAAAAGAAAGTAAGCAGAAGTTATTTCTACCCAATTTAAGACTCTAGAAAAAGTAAAGACTTTAAAACCTTTTAAAGACTTTATTCCTCCAGAGTACAGCAGTGTGAATGAAGATGTCATGATCATGACCATCAATAACATATGAACACTTACCTGTGCAAGACAGGAAACAGTGTTAAAATTCACAGGTAATTTACCAATATTTGTATGCTGATTAAATTTTCTAAATTTTCTAAATTTTATGTCATGTCTTCCTGCCTTCCCCAAGTTCATCCAGATCCATTATACCTACCTTTGTTTCACATACCCAAGCCCAGCTGGATGCCAAGTAGACTGCACACTTAGAAGAGCTACAGGGCATACCTTATAGTAAAGGTACAGGGCGACTGTAACAATACAACTTACTTGCTCTTTCTCCCACTCCGTGAGTCCGCTGCTGATGAACTGGTATTCTGTGTTAATGTAGTCATGAGTGCTGAAGATGATGAATAGCCAGCTGTTTCTCTGGGCATTGAAAATTCTTTTCCCAGCTGAAAGTCATTATTCTTAAACGCTTCATAACTGGCTTTTAGACTTGATGTTCTTCGTCCCTCTTTCATCTTAAACAGACATTCACTGATAATATTAATACACATATATATGCAGATTTTCTTTTTCAGTCCTACTAGTTACAGTATTATGTTGGTTTATCCAATATTATTTTGTTTAAAGCATTATTTTCATCACCGTCATTTAAGCTATTTAATGTAAAGATTTAAAATCGGTTTTTACAGTTAGGAGGGAGCTACAGAACTGGTAACTTAATTTGGAATACAAACTGTAGAGCGGTGAACAAACATTAAGGCAGTGTGAGCTGTGAGGCTGTGGAGGAATCCTGGCACCAGGAGGGAAGACCAAGTCCTGTCCTCGAAGATGCCGTGGCTCACAGTCAGTAACATGCACATCATGAGCCATCGCTGGGTGAAGGGATTGGCAAGAGCTGGCACCAATCTATTTGTTACTTTTCATGATCAATCAGGTAAATTAATGCACATAAGTTTCATCAAATAAAATGTCAGGTATCATAAAACCATGATTTAAAAATGAAACTCTACACTGTAAGAGAACGCCTTCTGTTCACATCTAGTTGTTTCTATTAGAGTTTGCCAATGAATCAGACAAAATGTACCTGCTACTTCCAAACCTCTTCCTTTTTACCTGAGCTGTGGCTTGAACTGCTTGAGCTGCAGCCATGGTAATAGCCCCTGCACCGGTTCCTGAAGATAAGGAGCCAATATTGTAGGATGCCAGAGGTTGGGAGGAATTCACATTGTAAGCATTGTTGGAAGAGGCTGTAGAATTATTATTTCGACACCCTATGTCGAATTAAAGAAGAAATAAAAATGGTTGGAGAGAACATGATGTTAGTGAGCTTAAAATACATTATTTCCCAGTACAGATATAATAATCAAATTTAGTATTTTCATGCCACTATCAAATTTTCATGTCCCATTTTTCCTTTTTCTCCTTTCCCCATCTGTAGACTATAACCAAGTTAAAAAAATCTCTATGATTCGCTAATCCTGAACGCTTTCATCTCCCCTTACTTTATCACAAACAAAAAGCAAACATTCCTATTTGAAATACTGAACTTACCTAGTGTATTTTCCTTAGAGGCATCTGATGTAAGTGTAGATAGAAGAGCTTCAGATTTAAACTTCTTTTCAGGAATATGATCTGTTGTTGCATGGTGAGAAGTCGGATTATATTTCCTTTCTGAATATAAATAAAGAATTTGTGTGTTTTTAAACTTTAGAGGACTATGGACAAGACCTAATACTTTCATTCAGCTATAAACAAGTATGTTACGTTCTGAGTTCTTCATGGAATACAGAACAATATATTTTCTGTTACAGGGCAAGCAGAACTCTCCGGGTCACCTATTCTATTAAGGAGAATGGGGCAAGCAGAACTCTCTGGGTCACCTATTCTATTAAGAGTAGCCGTCCCACACATTAAAAAAAGAAAACTTCAGTAGCAAAGTACTGCAGATAACCCACGACGCACCGTGATTTCACACAGAACATGAGAGGAAGTTTGTTTTCAAAACATTATCCACATTTTTGAACAGTTATCAACCAACCCTTCTTTCATATCAAATTGATCCGTCACAAGTTACACTGACACAGTCTTCTAACCAGCCAACAATTCATTTACTCACTAAACCACCAACCATTTGAGGCCTTCTTAATACCCCAAACAGTAGGCGAAGCACTAGAGAAGCAAGGAGGATAAAAAAACAAGGAGCCCACCATCATGTATTTTCTCATTGGTTTTGGGTTATAGTACTCTCTAGAGAGAATCAGGTATCTGTGTGTAGGAAGTACATGCTGTTACTGATACCATCCATTTGTCCTCAATGTATTCCAGGAAAAGCAAACACTCTACTCCCAAATCAAATATACTTTTCCCAAATGACGAAGGTAAGTCCACCAGGAACTGTAAGGAAAATGCAGATCTCACAAAATAAAAGGAAGGGAAGGGTTTTTTTTTTTTTTCCCTCAATTGGTTGTACAGAGCTAAATATTCAGGCAATATAATGAGTTTTTAATTGTACTGAAAATTTTAGCTGCCCTAAACCAAACTTACTTTCCACTGGAGTATGTGAATGAGCATGATGATTGTTCACTGGCTGTGAAGGAGTATCTAATTCCAAAGATCCTAAAAAGGAAAGGCACAGAGATACATCTCTATTCAATGTCAAGCAGAACTTTACGGGTCAATCAACTACAGGCACCCTCACCTAGCAGAGGACTGGCAAGCCCTGATGCATATCCCTGTGTCATTTTAATCAAACATGATAGAGAATAACCATTGTCAATTTCACACTGAGCCAATTTTACCCTCTTTCTAAATAATATGTAATCTACTTCTTACTACTCACCTTAAGTACGAAACAGCTCAAGGCTTGTTAATGTCTAATTGGGGAATTCAGGACAGTGGGTAGGTACCACATAAGTGGATGAATGGATATTATAACTCCATTACTGATAAGATCTGAAAAACTTAAACTAGTTATACTGGGTTGAAGACCTTTCTATGCAAAATCCTAAAGTATTAGGTGATGGGACATTACTATATGAAAGAAAATTTCTTTGTTCGTTAAAATAACATACGATAGTAATGACTTCCTAAAAGAAGTTAGGCACAGAATCTCTACCGCCAAGCATTAAATACTTTTAAGAAGTTTTCTGGGTTTATCTTGATCCCTTGAGATGAAATTATGGCAGGGAACAGGGTGGAGTAGATTTTATGACCCGATTTTATTCAGTTTTGTGTGTCTGTGTCCTTAAAGAGGATGCTTCATTAACCTTCCTGCAGTACTGAATAGGCATGAATCATTGTTATTCAGAGCTATTATTAGCATTAAAAAAAAAAAACGAGAACAGCTATAGAACATTTTATTTTGTCTCAAAATACTTATTATTCTCAGATAGGGTTTCCTTGGAATAAAAGTATCACAAATAAATTAGATGATCATCTGTAGTGATAGATTTACAAAAATGTCACTATGGATACCAAGATGGATTCATGATTAGGTTGTTCCCCTATTCTAGGGAGTGTGTATATATATACATAACTTAACACCATTAAAGAAATTTTTTTATCAATGTGTACAAACAGGTACATGTCCTTGCTGAAGAAATGCAGCAAAAAAAAAAAAAAAAAAAAGAATAGGGGCGCCTGGGTGGCTCAGTGGATTAAGCCGCTGCCTTTGGCTCAGGTCATGATCTCAGGGTCCTGGGATTGAGCCCTGCATCGGGCTCTCTGCTCAGCGGGGAGCCTGCTTCCTCCTCTCTGCCTACTTGTGATCTCTCTATCTGTCAAATAAATAAATAAAATCTTAAAAAAAAAAGAATAAAGGTAAATTATAATAGGAGATCAAGTAGAACCTTGCAAGGAAATATTAAAATGTTTCTTACTGATAAGAAAAAATTTACTTCTTTGAGAAAAAGAGGAAATGCTTTGGAATCAACTAAATCTTTCTTACTAACACAATTGAGGAAAAGCCTTAAGGCTGTTCTTCGAAGAAAAAAATAATAGCCTTCCTCAGAGTTTAAGTGTATCCGCAGGCAGGGCAAAGTCCATACGTTTAATGACAGATGGTTAACTTGTTTCTAGATGGTTCTATTTTTTTAAATCTTTATTCTCACCACTCATCTTCCTAACATATCTGTATTAAAAAATGGAATGACTTAATATGTGATTTTAATAAAGAGTGAGTGTAGGATATCCTGTATCATCTGTCTCCGTATCCAACCCAAACAGTTCTGGCTGCTAGAGTCCACACTGTCCCACCTGGTTGCCACCATCCACAGAAGCACATGATCTGACAAGTCTCTGTGGGACAAGTGTCTCATCAGTGATTTGCACATGGGCTGTCCAACATTGATGGAAAACTGTAAATTTTACTTACGCCTCTCTAATATTTCTGTAATTCCAGCATTATCAGCTTCCAGCTCCATTTTAAACTTAGCCAGTTCCTGATCCAGCTTTCTCAAGTGTCGATCTACCTGTTTCAAAGAAGATCAAAGATAACCACCAAAACTTGGGACACTATTAAAGTGTCAGTTTAATGAGGAAACTAAATCTTTATTTCTTTTAGTGCATCTGCTTAGTATCTTTGAGCAAGTCAATGAACCTACACCTCAATATTTTAATCTATGAAATGAGGGTTAGGTGAAATAATATCTCAAGACTCCCTTAATAAATTTGAAGTTTTAAGAGACCAGAATCACAATTTGTTAGAAAACATTCAGAAGAAGTGAGATGTGAAACTAAACTGATACTTGGGACTTGAGCAGGGAGGAAGTACAGGAGGGTTGGTAACTTTTTATAGTATACCCTGGGATTACTTTCGACCTAATCTCCTCCTACTTATAGTAAGGCCATCCACCACTCTGCCATACTATAACTGTTACTTAGAATGAAAAATGAAAGATCCTTAGTCTATAAACAAAGAGGCCACTATATTCTACACATACATTTCTCTAAGGCAGAAAAGTAAACCATTATACTTGTAAACATTTATGCAAAGGGTTGAAACAAAAGGGGTTTTTTAAGCCAGAAAACTCCATTCCCCAAAGAGCCTGGTTAAAATGGTTTTATTGCTAATACTATGGCCCTTGTGAAGGTGGCAAATTTTATTTTCTCATTCAACTACAGATCTCTTGACTGATTTCAGAAAATTACATGATACCTCAAACTAACAACAACTAAGTCTTAACTTTTTAAAATTAATATTAAATATTTTTCAATGCTTTTTCAAATTTACCACTGTAAGTGAAAAAAGAAAACATAAATTTTCTGAAAAATATTGTTATATTATTGACAACATCTTTTATCCAATTCTTGATTGGCAATGGATCATTATTAAACAATTAAGAGTGACTTTCTTACTCTTACAAATATCAAAGTGTCTACGATTCATCATGAAGGCAAAAAAATTAAGTAAGAATGAAATAATGTATACCTAAATTGAAGGAGATGGGTAGCAAAGTAGCAAAAGATAACTTTTGTGTGTTAGATGCCATGAAATGTACATGGTGCATTAGATGTTCTTCTATCTTTTCTAGCCCTTGTGATAATCTTCTGACATAAGTTATTACTGTCTCCATCTCATAAGTGAAGAAACTAAGGCTCAGAAAGGTTAAGTAACATGCCCAAAGGCAATAGCTAATGCATTATGGAAAAGGGATTTAACTCTGATCTATTTGCAATAAATTGTTCTTCACCATTTATACCTAACATTGTCCTCTGAACTTCTGCATGTAGCAGCCAACTGTTTTTTTTTAACTCAGAATAATATAATTCAAATTGAAAAATAAAAATAATTTCTTGTTATTTATATTTCTTATATTAATAGCACCCAGTGGGGTATTGGTTAGTGACTTTTCAATAATTTAAAACCCATCTTCTGTCCATATTCACACGCAAGTTACTGTTCAAAGTTTGGTAGAATCTATAATTACAATATTTAAAATCCTATAGAGGCATGCATTATGGACAAATGCTTCTATTCAAAGAACACGCAGGTAATCGAGCATCCTTTAATGGAACCTCCCTTCCAATTAAGTGTGACCACAGACCTCAGTTATGCAAGAATATCTCTTACATTGTCAAAATTTAATCTCAAGGGAAGTCAGAAAAAGTATTCATATTTAAATTCCAAGACCACTTATGCAATGAAAATATTCCACCACTTTTATTACCTACAATATTGAGATTTGTGCTTGGCATTGGGTTAAATGGAAAATACATGAAAAATGAGAGAGAATCCCTGCTTTCATAGGAATTACAATTTGGCTGACAAATCAAGATTTATGTGAGCTTTTTAACATAATGTTTTTAAATATATATACCCTAGATGTAGCAAATAAGGAACAGCTAGAAAAGGATTAGAAATAGTACATAAAAAATACATATATAACCTTGGGCTGTGGTAGACACAAAGGAGGTAAATGAGTTAGAGGGTGAAGAATGTACTGTTTTCAAATAGATGGAAAGAAAAATTAATAATTAAAGAATGAATGGAGACAGGAAGACAAACAAGATTCTCAGGAGGGGGAAAAAAAAAGGGAAAGTATGGTGTGTCCTACAACAGTTATCTACAGTATAGACAGGCAGAATGTCAGACTCCTGGTCAGGAGGATGCAGTCAGAGATGAAGACATCATGTACCCTCCTCCCAACTCCTTCCACCCCTGCATTGAAGAACTGCTTCAGTGTGTTAAAGATAGTACTGATAGGGGTTATTACACATGAGAGCATGGAAAATAATGATGGATTTTCCAATACTAGCAGCTCCAAAAAAAGGAATAGAAGTCAATGATTTAATAATTCTAAAAACAAAGACGTAATTAAACACAGAAAAGCCTAAACCACATTGTGGTAGACAGCTTTGTAAGATAGGTTCCAGTCATTCCTACCTCTTGGTAGGTAAAAAAAGATTATGAACGGATGAATATTAGGAGTAATTATTAGGCAATGAGAATTGTTTTTCTTAGAATCACTGCTACTGTACTAAATCAAATTAGAAGTTAGAAAGCTTACCACAAGATTTAACTCAAACTATGAAGCAACAGAGTACTTCAACAGCATTAAACAGCCATAGCAAGAGCTCAACTGAACTTACCTGAAACCTGTAGAGTACATCTCCTCCACCCCATGATTCTGAAGGGGCAAAAGCACCTAACTGGCAGTTACCACAATGGCCCCATAGATATCAGGCAAAGCAAGAACCTAAATTACCCCACTCCTCCACACACACCTGACCTCATAAGATTGATTTATAGTAGTAGAAAGGGTACTACTCTAATTGAGAGAGATTTTCTGTTAACCACAGACTCCTAACACAAGGCTGACCACAGAGTCTAATTATTGATTTGTTCCCCACTTAATGTCAATAAATACCAGCCACAAATCTTCCTTATTCTATGGACTCAAATCATATCTCACAACCCCAAATACAGCTGCTTTAATTTTAAATCAATTCTCTTCTTTCTGACCTCTTCAGAGCCAAAGGAAATTCTGTCAACATTATTTGTTAACATCTTGATGATCAAAAAGATAAGTCACACTTGGCTCCTCTGCATGAAATAAAAAAATCCTCATATTTTAACATTTTAGCATAGAGCTGTAATCCTTTATTCTTTCTCTTTTGACTCCCAGTCTCCAATATTCATATTTTAAGATGTCACTGATGCACCCAAACTGAACTAAATACAGCTTTTCAAAAAGTTTCTACATGATTTATGGCTTTCAATACTTTTAAATTCTAAAATTTAAATATTTAGCTTGCCCTTTCAGAATGAACACAAGTTATTCTAGAAAGTTCTAAGGTGAAATCCATGGCAATGATAGTTAAATTTCTAACTATGAGAAGATATGGTAATAGTGAATAAAGAGGATAAATTGGAGAAGAAAAAGGAACCATGATGGCAAATTATTTCTCTGTTAAGTCATGAAAATGATTCCTCACATCTCTGAATTATATTTAAAATAGGTGAAAATCTGATCCATGTTTAGGCTGAATCAAATATTTGAGGCCTTAGCATATAAACTACATCTAACCTTCCTAGAAGACAATAAGGATAGGAGACAAGTCAAAAGGTCAAACTTATATATTTCTTTAATCAGAATATCAGACGAAGAGTTCTCCAATTTATAGGTAAAATGCATACCTGAAATATAATCATCTCAGTAATAGGCCAGGATATAAAAAAGAAGCAAGTTCAAAGGTACTGAGCAGTATGAGACTGCTAAAATCATTGAAGCATTAACTAAAAGCTCAATTTTATCAGAGTATACATAAATCAACTTTATTAGGCATTATAATCTAATACAGCCTGATGACAGTGACAACTGGCTGAGAAACACAAATAAGTGTTTAATGACTAAGAGTATCAGGATTCTAGAAGGAAATTATTTTGATAGGACAGCTTTTTTATTGTTGCTTACTTCCACTAAAACAACCACTGAAATAACTAAACTTTTGGTTTTTTCTACTGAACCCCTAATTCCACCAATCTCTTCATTTGTGGATATTTATGCAGTCTGGTTTCTTTCCTTAATAAATGAAGTAACCAGTACAATACTAGTCATAGATATAAAAAGTGTACTACTGATTTTAAAAGTAAATAATACAATGAAATACCATGTTATGTAAAACACTGAGGGGCAAAATCAAACATAATTATATACCTAATTACTGTATATTAAAATAATATATGCTTACTTGAAATTACCACAACAATGCAATGTTTAAGCAAAGGCACAGAGACAATTTCCTCTAAGGTACACCTGACTCCTCTGTTTACGGTGGCCTCCTACTCTTCTCAGAGGAAAAAACACACTGCTTCCATTGGCTTAGAAGACCCTGCGTGTGGTGGCTCCTGCCTGACTCCCTCCTAGCACCACCTTTTCCTTCCTCACTATCCACCAACCACACTGGCCTGTCTCTGCTTCAACCCGCCAAGTACTCTCCCACCTCAGATGTGGCCCTTGGTCCAGCATCTTCCTGTAGTGCTCTTCCTGATGCTCTCTTCCGGCAGCTGGCTCTTCTCACTTTCCAAGTACCTCCTCAAATGTCACCTCCTGAGACGACACCACTCCGGCTGACTACATTCTTAACGGCTTCCCTAGTAATTCCTTCTTTATCCCTCTCTCTACAACATTTATTTCCTTCATAGCACTTATCAAAATCTAAATGAATCTTAACTTAATAGTCTGCCTATATTCATCGCTTCTCTGTTTCATTAATGCCCACTTAGCACCAGTGACGGCTCCTCGCTGGAGCTCTAGAAGTATTTGCCAAAAGAATGAAAGGTATACTCTCCCATTATGTAGAAGTATGTAAATACAAGTACCACTGTCTATTGGATAAACGATCTATGATTAAAAATTACTGTAATTATACATTTATACTACATCCTACTCACTCACTTTTGAAGCACTTCACTTTCTAAGCTCTCAAATGTTAAATGTCATAGGAATTTAATTTCTCTTTCCTATTTATAAAGACTTTCACTTGGATATTTACAGTTGATATTTTGGGGAATATAACTAATATGAGATGGTAAATCCATTTAGTAACCTCCCTATTAACAAGGCAGTAATTCCCTTATGTTCAATTGCAATTACTTGCAAAAGTAAATTTCTTAGTCTCGGCATAAAGTGTTCAAATACCACAAGCCATCCTGGCAATGTGGTGCACGCACGAAGCACAGGCATTCCACAGAGGCCGTACATTATTTTTTAACATTTTATAATTACTTATTTGTGTTAAGTGATGCTAGTTTTTCATCTATGCTAATAGCATCAGATAAATAAATATATTTTATTCCTTTTTTTTTTTAAAGACTTTATTTATTTATTTGACAGAGATCACAGGCAGGCAGAGAGAGAGGGGGAAGAGGCTCTCATTGAACAGAGAGACCGATGCAGGGCTTGATCCTAGGACCCCTGAGATCATCACCTGAGCCAAAGGCAGAGGCCCTAATCCACTGAGCCACCCAGGCACCCCAATACATTTTATTCTTAAATAAATTTCATTTAAAAATTTACTTAGTAATTGCTTCTCGGCCTTTTGGCTAAGATCAAGTGTAAAAATTTACTTAGTAAATAGATGTACATATGATATGGATAAACTACAAACCTTGAAGGTGGGATGCAAATATTAAGGTCTGGGAAACACTTGATAGGATCATCTCGAAAGTCTTCTTTGTCCTTCTGTTCACTGCTCAACTAATCTACTGGGCCAGGCTCTGAGGGTGCAGAATGATTATGAACCTTACATACCTTCAAGGGCCCGCTTTAGAAGATCTAATATTTTTTATTTTATGAAAATAATACTGTCATTACTTTGTATAGTAAGGTCTAATAGTGTTTACTAAATGTTTCTGTAATTTAAAAGGAATCTCTCTAAAAGCAAAGGAACTGAGAATAGCCAAAAAATATTGTATAATTATAAAGTGAAAAATATTTCAATAAAAAAGTATATTTAAATAAAATGTGTAGGGGTGCCTGGGTGACTCAGTGGGTTAGAGCCTCTGCCTTCGGCTCTGGTCATGATCCCAGGGTCCTGGGATCGAGCCCCACATCGGGCTCTCTGCTCAGCAGGGAGCCTGCTTCCCCCCCCTACGCCTGCCTCTCTGCCTACTTGTGATCTCTATCTGTCAAATAAATAAATAAAATCTTAAAATAAATAAGTAAATAAAATGTGTAACTCACAATATGTCTAAAAATTTTTTTAAATGCCCCTTTTGCTGAAGGCACTTCTATAAAGCCTGTTTTAGAACTTCCAAAATGAGCTTATGTATCAAAGAAATTGATCTAAACTGAAGAAACTAAAAAAAAAAAAAAAGAAGGAGAACAATTTAAAGAGAGGGATACCGAAAAGATCTGAGCAAAGACACAGATTATAAGATTGTTTGGTCTGCTGAAGTGATTCTATAAAGGAGACTAAACTAATTTGAATTATATTACTTGCACTTCTCTTGGTTTAACATCATACCTTGAAAAGATGGGGCCATTTGTACTGCAGCCTATCCTCATCTGCCCATCAATACCAAGTCAATCTTAGCATACTAAAAAATGTGACTCTATAATCTTTTGAGAAAATAACACTCAACTATAATATCTCACACAAAGAATGACACCATTAAATTCTATCCCTAAGATTCATAACTTGGGAGTCATGTTAGTGCCTTTTCTTTTCTACTAACCTATTTAGGTGATTTTGTTGAACAAATATTTACAGAGAAATAACTACCGTAGAGTCTGAAGACACTAATTTTTTTTTTAACAGAGTTCTTGACATTTATAGTAGGGGATAACACAAACATAAAAGCAGAAGGTAAATAAATAATTGCCATTTAATTCAAACAATAATAAAATCATGGGAATAACAATGATTTGGAAGATGGTATGATTCCGTTGAGGGGTAGGGTATGGTACAAAGTGCTAAGTACCTTCTCAATAGCCTCCTTCCTTACTGACAGAACCCCACATACCTGGCGCGGCAATGTGCCCTGGTAAGCAATATTTCGAGAGGCAGCTACAGGGAGCCAAGAAGACATAAGCAGAAGTCAGTAGGTAAGATTTCCAGAGAGGCTCTTTTAAAGGAGCTGAATGAACTGCAAAATATGCCCTTTTGAGTAATTCCCTACTCCAATTCTTCTTCTACCTGTCCAGAAAAGAGGAGGAACGGAGCAGAAGCAGCCCGGGACACTGAGGATGTCAAGGCTGCCATCAAGCCATGATGTGCCTCCTCCAACAGATAAACTGTAGGAGAAGAAAATAAATCTGTTGTTTAAATCATTCTTGTGTGACTTTTCTAAGTGATCAAATGGCTCCTCCTCGAAAGAAATGACATAAACATCAAGATTATTAAGGTGATTTTAGTAAAGAGACTGCATGTGCAGAATTATGAAAGACGGAGAAAGTTTCCCAAGCAAAGATGAAAGAACTTTTTTTAAAGTTCTTGAACTGCGGCAGGCTGCAGAAGTGAAGAGGAAGAGATAATGAGAAATATTTGGACGACAAAATGAATAAGACATGTCGCGTAACTAAATGTGGGGAGGCTAGGGACAAGGAGGAGACTAGGACGACTTTCAGTATTCTAATGCAAATGACTGGAAGGTCAGCGGTTCTTCTGAGAGAAGGAAAAGAGGAGACTTTAAGAGTTAAGTCTTACTATTAATACACTGAGTTCCAGGGCCTGGGAATTCTCAGTTTAGATGAATAGGCTCAGAAGAGAAGCCTGAGCTTGAGGAATCATTACGGTATAATTGCTAAAACTAAGAGAACACCCGGAAAATTAATGGAGGAATGTTTCTCAGCTTGGTTTGTGCGTGGGGCCGAGAGGAAAACCGGCACTTGACAGAAGAGTTCGTCACCATGTGGCATTTGCTCTTCCTGGCCTCTGGAGTTGGGTAGAAGATGGGAGGAGACTGTGTGAGAATCACCTAAATACGGTAAGAAACAATGAGGCCAAAGACAGAGCCCTGAGAAACAGCAAGCATTATGAGTGACAGCCACAGGGACCGCGGAAGGTCACGAAGAAGGGAGGACGATATAGACGATTAAGTCTCAAAAAAGAATGGATTTTTATATTAAGGATGTCATGATCTCCTGAAATAGCAATTTAATATGGAGTGCTAAAATGGGAAGGGTGGGAGGGAGGGAGGGAGGGAGAGGAAAAGAAAAGCCACAAAATGAAAAGGGAGGACAAAGGAAGGAAGGAGGAAGAGTAAAGGAAAGACAAAGGGCATCCTGGAAATAACTAGGGGAAGGGGGGAAGAAACAGGGTGCCACTTGGCAGAGCTGAAAGGGAAGCAGCGTGGCACTCTCACAAACTAAGATCATTTTATAGACATGTGTAAAATCCTCCTGTAAGGCACAAATTAATATTGCTATTTTACAGATAAGGAAACGAAGATTTTGGGATTAAGTAATGTATCCAAAGTCCTGCTATCAGTGAAGTGGCTGAACTCATGTCTGTGTGGATCCTTTCTGGGCACTTGCTTTTTATTACATTTCGTTCAATTCATTACATCACCTTCTCCTACCCAACAGCCTAGCCTAAAAGATCTATCTCATTCAAAGAATTTACTAAGTTTTATTTTCATTCTATGTTTATCCATATCTCTGAGTGAACTGCTTTCCCCTCAATACGACACCTAATCCAGGTCCCAGAGCTTCTGAATAAATTCTATTCAAAACTCATCCCATAGCCTCTAAGAAATTAACAATATTCTACATGAGTTAGCTCAGTCTTTTACCAGATACTTCATATTTAACTGCAATAATCTTTATTCCATGCTTCTATACAGGCTCTTCACTTCATTTGTGCACATGTGTTCCTAACTAGTTTACCAACACCTTGAGAACAGAAGCCATTCGTAGTATGTACACCTTGTTCCTCTGTGATATGCAGATAAAACTCCATTATATGAAGCACAAGAGTGAATAAACAACGTGGTTCATAAATAATGGATAGATATACACCAAAAATCCACACATATTTAAAGAGAACATATTTATATTATACATATTTTTCGAAATGTTTGAAATACACTGAATTTTTTTAAATTATAAAAAGTACTAAAATAACAAAATATAAATACAAAGCACAGCCAAAGAGCTATAAGATTTTAAAAAAAGCAGGCAGTCTCTAAATAAAGACTGACACATTTAATCATTAAATATGAGGCGCAATGTTACTAAAGAAATTGCTCTTGGATTCAAATATAAATGTCTTTCTCTGTGTTTATAGACATAATTCAAGACCAAAACAATTAAGAACTTCTTTTTTTTGCAATTCCATGGTAAATCAAGCTATAGTTTACTCTGCCCTTCTTAAGGCATTTTATCTTTTATGAAATTGTTTTCAAAATAACTGCATGAACAAAAGAGCCTAGATTATTACAGCCATTAAAAATTTCTGCTGTATGAGAACAAGGAAACATTTCCTATGGCTTCACATGGCAAATGTTTTCTAGTTTTCTATAACATATACAATGTATACCATATGTGGTATGTACCTTCTTTTGTCTTGTGTCTTACCAGTAACATTTATATTTATATACACTTGTTCAGTAATAAGACTATATCCAGATAAGATTACAAAAATAGATATGAAATCTATATGTTGAAGTTAGCCATAAGTATCCATTTGTTCTCAGCTTTAACTTGCTGAGAAGCAGAATCAGAAATGAGTATTTCCTAAAGTATATATTTTAGAAGATGCTTTACATAAAAGAGAGTCATAATTATACCAGTTTGAGAAATACTGCCTTCTGTCTTATAGTGATTTTAATCCTTTACAAGTATTGCTACTGTAAAAAAGAACTTTTTTTAATCAAGTGTTTCCCATTTTTGCCACCTGAGCTGGCTGGTGAGTGTTACCTATTTGACATCACTTAAAGAAAGTTGAGTACTATCTTTTAACAGGGACTCAAATGGTTCTTTTCTTCATTTAATCAGGCAACTAAGAGTCTTGTCAACACAGTAGTCTTACATGTATTTTATTACCACAGAAACAATCTCAAGATGATTTATCAGGTAAGTAAATATACTACCTTAGGATAAGTATTAGTAAAATAAATTTAAACACCAATTCTTGTTTAAAAAAAAAAGTCTAACATCAGATAAAATCTTATAATAATGTAAATTTATCTAAAACGCAAGGTTCTTGACTTATTGACTAAAACTATGGACTCTGACAGTTTTAGTTTCTTCTCCACAAAGAAACCAAAAAATAGACACTGAAACCTCAAATGAAGAAAATGAAATGAAGAAAGCAATACCTCAAAATTTAGTCTATTCTTCCTATTAACATTTAACATTTAAGCCAACAACACTTAAGACATAACCCGTAATTTAAGTACTTATGGCATAGCATGCACATTAATTTTACTTACCAAGTCATATATCTGGTTTGCCAATTGTACCTTCTCATCTGCATCTTCCAAAGCTTTATAGTAATCCTGAATAAAAACAGTTTCAAGAATTAATTAATAATTTAAAAATATGTATATTCAGCACATATAACTGCATTTTCATTATCATAACTTGCATTCAATGTCGGTCACCCTACATTAGCAATAAAAACCCAGTTAAGGAAAGGATGGGGATGGGGTAGAATTAGAAATTATGTACAATGACCAAGAATTAAAGGAAGATGTTCAGCATTCCTAAAAAAGATATAAGTAAAATTAAATACCAGTCCAAGTCTAGCCTCTAATCTAGTACACGTTATGTGAACTAATGAACATTCTTTCTTTCAAAGAAAATGTTACAATTTGTTTAATTTATAAAGAATATTTGCTTTCCCCATTTTTTAAACTTTTTAATCAAAGTATAACTACCGGGACGCCTGGGTGGCTCAGTTGGTTAAGCAGCTGCCTTCGCTCGGGTCATGATCCCGGCGTCCTGGGATGAGTCCCGCATGGGGCTCCTTGCTCAGCGGGGAGCCTGCTCCTCCCTCTGCCTCTGCCTGCCATTCTGACTGCCTGTGCTCACTCTCTCTAACAAATAAATAAATAAAATCTTTAAAATTAAACAAAAAAAAAA
>ML103561.1:2412-58684 GCA_003697995.1 Taxidea taxus jeffersonii
GATGTGGGGCTCCATCCCAGGACCCTGGGATCATGACCTGAGCTGAAGGCAGAGGCTTTAACCCACTGAGCCACCCAAGTGCCCCTCCTTATGATTTTCTTAATAACATTTTCTTTAGCTTAAGAATACAGTATATATAATACATAAAACATAAACTATGTGTTAATCAACTGTTTATGTTGTCAAAAAGGCTTCCAGTCAATAGTAGGCTATTAATAATTAAGTTTTGGGGGAGTACAAAATTACACGTAGATTTTTGACCATGCAGATGGTTGGCATCCCTGATCTCCAAGTTGTTCAAGAGTCAACTGTACTTTAAGAAAATATAAATGGTCAGATGTTGAATTCTTCCTCCATTCTAATACTCTCCCAACTAACTGAGCTATATCAACTACTCTATGTGTTAAACTCCTTAGAAAAGAAATACCAGCAGCTATTATTAAATTAAGCTCTGGTTTAATAACAACCTCTTTCCAAATATATTGATGGGTAATACCAAAAACATCAAGAAGTCAATTTAAAAAGGGTAAATGGTGATTTCATGTTGAGATGGTCAGTCTGCTTAATCAATTTCTAATCCAGAAGGCTTTATGAAATATATTCATTACTTAATCTTACTTGAATGAGTCTAACATGGTTAAATACAACTTTTCACAGATGATTTCTTTCTTCTCTTGCTGAGCTATTTGCCACTTTTGCAAGCTGGAGTCATAAATCTTCCCAACCGCAAAGATAATTCTCTTCTAGAGTGTCACCCAGCTGATCTCTCACAGGATTAAACATTGCTTCACAATACCAGTTAGATAAAAGGTGACTGATTCTTCCTTTTAAAAACCAACTCTGTTTGCAGGTCATGATGTGGGTCCAATAGGACAGGTGAAACCTGGATGGAGCAGACTGTTTCCAGAGAGAATAAAATACTTTGTGGGATTGCCCTTTCAATTATTATCTGATGACTAATACCTAAAAGTAGCAAACAAGCCCCTAGAGTTCAGAGATCCACACTGAATTCTGATGGTGAAAACTGGTCTTATGCTCTCTTACTTCCTAAAGAAAATGAGTTTTTCTATTTCTGCTCACTTTCTCTCTGGCATGAAATAAGAATTGTGTAAGTCATCTCTAAAAGCACTTTAATATAGACTTCTGCTTTAAACCTAAGTTTACAAAACAGTGAGATATAAATATTTAACTTAAATTCTCTCCAAGTTGTGCTGTCAGTTTATGTAATACTCCATGTTGCTGTACTAGAATTCATATTCTATTTTAATAGGTAAATGTAACCAATAAATGATGGAATGCTTTTATTTAGAAGGCCCAAAGTTATCCGGATTTGTATTAGTTCTCTAAGTTGTCGATGACATTTAACAAAATCATTTATTGCTTTTTGCTTTTTCAAAGAAAGAATTAGGAAGCTAATTCTGAGCTATAAAAGCAAATGTTTTGGAATTTGGCCATGAATGAAAGAACATACATTCGTCAAGTGGCTTCTCATGGCGCCAGGCCCTGAGCTAGGTGCTTTCTCAATATTAGCCCATATGCTGATGGGCTACTCTACACCTATGGTATTTCCTTGTCTTATGGGAATTTAATAAATAGGCTAGAAGGGGAAAGTCCTCAAATTTCCTTAAAAAAGTATATCAAACAAAATAAGATATTGAGAAAAGCAATCAACTGGAGTCCTGCTCACAGTATAGGATTATGATGAAAAGAAAAGAGGTAACCAAAGCATATATGCTTATAGGAGATTGGTAACAAAATGCAGGGAATATTCTTAATGATTTAAGGCTGAAACAGGTTAAAAAGTCTGGAAAGACAGACCTAGTTATAGTAATCTCTATCTGGGGGAAGTTACATTTTTTAAAAAGTGATTTGAAAAAAAAAAAAAAAGTGATTTGAAGCGAGGGGAACCTGAATTCAAGTCCTGAATTCATCACTGTCCATATGTGTGATGTGGGGCAAGCTATTCAACTTCTTAAGGTTAGGTTCATGATCTCTAAATGGGAGACTATCTACACCTCCCTGGGTGGTCCTGATTATATCAGACATTGCATTTAAAGTGCCAAGTAGAGTGCCTAACTATCATAAGCAATCATCTAATGTTAGCTATTACTTTTACTGTTGTTACTTACATAATTTAAGAAAACTTCAACCTGCATTTGACAGGAAAGAATCTCTTATGAACTATAAATTAAATTTAATGCATATTAATATAAATGACGGCAGCTTGAAACAGAAAAGTACATAACTATCAATCCATCTGCTTTATATGGTTTCATCTATTCCATACCTGAATCAATAGTGGACTTACTGGGCTTTATCTAGCACTTAAAGAACATTTGGGAAATATCTATAAATTTGTAACATTTTAAGTGATTTAAGATAATATATGCCTAAAAAGTATACTTTAAAAAACTGTGTTAGTAATATCTAAGAAGTTTCATTAATCACGGTCTAACACATTTAACAAGTATTTTTGAGGAGTTTGCAGAAGCAAGGCAGGGCGCTTATCATTGACTGGCCTGAATGAAATAAAACTTCGTCTGTTTTAGACTTACTCTTTCGATATAAAGTGGGTTTCCTAGGGACTCTACATTCTACAAATAAACGTCTTCCAATGCTTACAACTAACTTAACCTATTCCCATACACCTAGATTTCACATCTTTAAACTTTCTGGTGGCTTTGAGGATAGGTAAACTGAGGTTACGGCTAAATCAGTAAATGTAGATGTCAATAGGTCATAGGCAGTTTAAAAAAGAAAAGATTTATTTATGTGCAGGAATGTCATTTAAAAAGATATTTGCAAAAAAAAAGATCATATTTGCAGATAATTTCTAAAACTGAATAATCTAGCTCCTACAGAAAAGTATTTATGGGAATATAAATTTTATTCATAAGAAAAAGAACCTTAAAATTTGTGTTACTGTATGAATATGATTAAACACATTCCTTTTTCATATATTTCTCTCCACACTACCTACTGCCTACATAAATATCTTCTCTCCAAACTACCTACTGCCTACCATGACCATGTGACAAATTCATATAATAGGTGTTTATTAAAGAAGAAACATCAGATAAAAATCTAAAGATAAATCTCATTCTCCTTGGTATGCTATATAATAAAAACATCATGTACTTGGAAATAATTCCTTTAAGATAAGAGTTTGGAACAGTGAAAGGCTTACATTTAAAATGTATCTAATAATAAAAGATATTCTTTGTCACAGAATCTCTAATTTTCAGAGTCAGGTAAAAGAGAGAAATTATACCTGTTGATATACAACAGAACAGCCTTTCTGCATAGCTTTTCTGTGGAATTACTTAAAAAAATATAAGTGATATCTCTCAAGTTCAACCTTGGAAAATAGTGCATTTACTCTTCAAAATTTTTAAGAGATCCCTTTGAGAACTCTAAACATTAAAATAATTAAAACAAACTAGTAGATATGTATAAGAAAACACATTCAACAATTAGAATCTCAAGTAGATCAGAATATAAGATTATATATATAATTATATTATGCCCAAAATATATACCAAGTTCTCAAAGAAGTAAAAGCCTCTCTGGATTATTTGGTTGTTCATTTTACTATCTATATGAAAGGCAAGTATGCGCTAGGATATGTAGAGAACTACAAGAGAAACCATTTCTGTGGTGAAACCAGGGGGAAGCTGAGGGTATACATAATGTCAAATGTGCCAATCCAAGGGCACTCCCAATTCCCTTGCAATGGTACACCCAGTCTGCTGTCATTATCAAAAGTCCATGCGATTATCTTAGTAATCTCATAATCAAATATGACTGTCTTCTTGGCTGTAAAAGATCTAAAGAAATTATTAATTGTTTTGGTAAAGCCCTAAATCTAAAGAACAGCATTAGCACTCTACTGTATGTTAAGAGTTTATTTACTATGGTTACTAGTAGTGAAAATCTGAGCAATAGGTATGGCTCATTTTCACATTTCTGTAATATAATTAGAAAAATGATTATAGTAGATAGCACTAAGCATCACGGAAAATCACAGATTCTGTCATAAATATGCCAAAATTACCTAATCAATAAACAATTTATGGGACGCCTGGGTGGCTCAGTTGGTTAAGCAGCTGCCTTCGGCTCAGGTCATGATCCCAGCGTCCTGGGATCGAGTCCCACATCGGGCTCCTTGCTCGGCAGGGAGTCTGCTTCTCCCTCTGCCTCTGCCTGCCTCTCTGTCTGCCTGTGCTCACTCTCTCTCTCTCTCTCTAACAAATAAATAAAAATAAAATCTTTAAAAAAAAAAATAAACAATTTACATGTGGACCTTACATATAACAGAACTTAACTTTTATGGTTTATCTGTATTGACCCTGATGGCTTACCTTGTAGAGACGTCAGTGAAATGTGTGAAAAAATTTTTTTTGTGCTCATTCATTTCTATACAGTTTTACAGTAACAATGTTCCAAACCAAGTAAAAGTACTTGATGGGCTAAATGCATGTGTGGGGCTAATATCAAGCAACAGCCTATCTGGCATCAGTAATCAAGCAATTACGAAATGGAAAGTACATCTTGTACAAGCTGACAGACCCATTAAATCAGGAGAGCTGTGGGCAGACATACTGACATTGCAAGAATTACCAGAAAGCATTAATTTCAGCATTAATAAAATGGCAGTAAATAGATGACAGCTGCCAGATGAAGTAAGAAATGAGGTTACTGGCCTTGTTAAGCTCTCGTCTGATTTTCTCAGGCACAAACTGGTCGAGGTAGCGTCTGAAGTGAAGGGCATCGATGGCGACGATTTCAGTGCCACGCCGCTGCCAGGCATCCCTGAAGCAGGAGGGAAGGGGGAAGATGATGACCGGGGAAAGACACTCACAAAATATAACTCGTGGGAGGTGGGGTTTCTGAGAATTTGGCAGGTCTAAAATATTAAAAACAAACCAACAAACCAGTAGCTATGGGTCTCAGCAAAACAAGAGGGCAGAAAGTAACATTTTTAGATTGCAAGGCATACACATTATGGACTATTAGGCATTAAATAGTAAAATGAAAAATTATCACGAGATGACAAATATGACATAGTGTAAACATACATCATTTACAGTTAAGTCTCAGAAGTTAAAGGATTTGGGGGCAAACAAAAGGAACTTCATTCTCAGTTTTCCTCTAATATGGAAAACATGGCATTTGTATCTTGGCAAAAGCCAAAAAGAGTTCTCATTATTCCTTTGCTTTCAAAGACCTACTCTTTGGGCCTTGGGTTTATAACATCCCCTTCTATCATCCAAAACATAATGCTAAGAAGTATAACAAAAAATGCGCCATGATTCAGTACAACATTCTACCTACTGTGCTCAATTGCTGATGGTGCGAAACTATTTTTAAAAAGACAAAGACAGTAAAGCAGACAGTAACACACTGCCTGTGGAAATAGGAAGGACTGGGTGAGATGACTCTGGAAACATGAAATTCCAAATATTCTAATACTGCCTTTACAGACTGCATAAATTGACATGCCAAGCAACTTTTCACACTGAAGAAAGGCAACCAAAACCTTCATGTTAGCCTGTAAATAATAATCAGGAATTAAATATCCACATAGGTAATTGTTACAACCAAATATTTCAACCAAAACAAAAGGAAAGAGACCTGGGGCCGGAATTGAGATATTACAAAGAATAAGTTGGCATGGATAGGTGGGCAATTGCTGATTCCAATGCAACGGCTCTTTTTTATCAGTGTGCGCACACGTGTGTGCGTACACACACACACATACACACACACACTCACTCACCCAAGTGCTTTCAGGCCTTTCTTTTTGTTTCTTCTTTCTCCAAATTTCAATTGTAATATTAGTTTCAGGTATAGAATTTAGGGATTCACTCCTTACAAACAACACTCTATGCTCATCACAAGTGCACTCCTTAATCCCCATCACCTGTCTAACCCATCCATTCCCTCCCCTCCAGTAACCCTCATTTTGTGCTCCATAGTTAAGAGTCTGTTTTCTGGGACACCCTGGGTGGCTCAGTTGCTTAAAGCATCTGCCTTTAGCTCAGGTCATGATCTCAGGGTTAGAATCAAGCCCCACGTTGGGCTCCCTGCTCAGCGGGGAGTCTATCTCTCCCTCTGTATACCTCTCCCCTTGCTTGTGCTCTCTGAAATAAATAAATAAAATCTTTAAAAAAAAAGTCTGTTTTCTGGTTTGCCTCTCTCTTCCCTGCCCATGTTCATTTGTTGTTTCTTAAATTCCAGATGAGTGAAATCATATGGTATTTGTCTTTCTCTGACTGACTTATTTCACTTAGCATCATATTCTCTAGCTCAATCCATGTCATTGAAAATGTCAAGATTTCATTCTTTTTTTTTTTAAATATTTAATTTATTTATTTGACAGACAGAGATCACAAGTAGGCAGAGAGGCAGGCAGAGAGAGAGTGGGGAAGCAGGCTCCCTGCTGAGCAGAGAGCCTGATGTGGGGCTCGATCCCAGGACCCTGGGATCATGACCTGAGCTGAAGGCAGAGGCTTTACCCCACTGAGGCACCCAGGCGCCCCAAGATTTCATTCTTTTTTATGGCTAAGTAATATTCCATTATTCCAATATTATATGTGTATATAATGGACTATATGGGGGATATGTACACCCTGATGTTTATAGCAGCATTCTCAACAATAGCCAAATTATAGAAAGATCCCAAATGTCCATCAACTAATGAATGGATAAGAAGATGTGGTACACAATAGTCAAACTATGTAAAGAAAAAAAAAAAAAAAACTATGTAAAGAGCCTAGATATCCATCAATAGATGAATGGGTAAAGAAGAGAGAGAGAGAGAGAGAGTGTGTGTGTGTGTGTGTGTGTGTGTGTGTAATGGAATATAAAGCAGCCACCAATTTACCCTTTGCAACAAAGTGAATGGAACTAGAGGGTATTATGATAAGCAAAATAAGTCAGAGAAAGAATTATCATAAGATTTCACTGACATGAGGGATTTGAGAAACAAGACAGAGGATCATAGGGGAAGGGAGAGAAAAATGAAACAAGACAAAACCCAGAGAGGAAGACAAACCATAAGAGACTCTTAATCTCAGGAAACAAACAGAAGGTAGCTGGAGTGGAAGGGGGTGGTGGGTGGAGCGGGGGTGGGGAGGGTATGTGCTATGGTGAAAACAGAATTGTGTAAGACTAATGAATCACATATCTGTACCCCTAAGACAAATAATATATTATATGTTAATAAAAAAAAAGAAGATGTGGTACATATATACAATGGAATATTACTCAGGCAATATTTCTAGAAAAGTTCACCCTGGTAAACCAATTTCGGGAGGAGACTTCAGCAAAGTTTATTGCAGGTCCTGCTGTTAACCATTCTGCAGCATTAGGCAAAGTGTCCCAACATGTTTCCCCACCTACTTAATCTCACAGAAAAATTAAGGATAAATAAGTTGGTTAAAGGCTTTAAGCTCATTAAGCACCTATTCTAGGTAAGTTTGGCCTTGGAAGTTAACCTCCACTGACTGCTTACATCTGGTAGCTAACAGGTAAAGGACAAGAGTTCCGTCCTTATTTTTGGTTTAGACTTTTGGCTTTTATTTCTCTGTTCTTCCCTTTTGTATATGGAGATGGTAATACCAGTTTAACTACTAATGAATCTGTGATACTGAACTTAAAACCGCAATTTCTGAAGTAAGAATGGATAGGACACAGAATGTATTAGGTCAAACCCACATTCCTTAGCTTTTGGTCAAGCAATACTTGATCAAGTCAGAAATGAACTCACCTTTCACTCCCATCTTCATGGCTTCGGGCCCAACGATACGTTTCAGCATAGCCTGTGTATTCACTGTACTGTTCTGTACCTGAAACAAATAATCTGCTATTATTTTTCAAAAGGATTTTTCTTAAAAGTTTCATGTTCTAAAGGATCTTTGGAGTGGGAGGAGGGGCAGAAACAGACTTCTCACTGAGCTGGAAGCCTGACATGGCCAATCCCAGCTCCCCCTGCAGATCAGGACCTGAGCTAAAGGCTGACACTTGACCGAGTGGTCCCCCCTAAAGGAGCTTTGTTAACAAACTTAATCCTCATTTCTGAAAATATCTGTTGGCAAATATCAACTGAAAAAAAACTAACTGATCTTAATGACCTATTATTTTCTATAAGGAAAAAAATGACACCTATAAAAGCCACTGCAATGTTTATCATACAGAGATAAATGTCTCAATCAACTGAGAAAACAAAATATGCTCTGTCATATTAATGTCTTTTGGGAGGAGTACACAGACTGTTTTAAGGGCCAATGTCTTCAATATCAGTAATCTCATGGTTAATACTTAGTTTGTATTGTTGAGAAAGCAATTTTACTACAGACATTCCCTGCTAAGAAAAGTATCATTAAAATTAAATCTAGGACTTGCCTATTAACATGCAAGTGACTTCAAAGAGCTTTGTAAACCAGAATACTGTGACATAAGAGGGCGGCAAGGGGAAAAAGGCATAATTAAAATTCATCTGATGAGAACACCAAACTTGCCACATAACAAAGATTTCTACTTTTTTTTTTAAGGTTTTTACTTATTTAGGTAATTTAGTATTTAAGTAATTTATTTACCTTATTTAAGGGTACCATCAGGCATCCCCAGAGATTTCTACTTCATCAAACCTGGACATACCAGGAGGGATGGTGCCAAAATTATCCTACTGCTTAACTAAATAAAATCATTCCAATTCAGTACTTACTTAACTTCTCAACAAAACAGTAAAATGAAAAGCTGAAAACCCTGAGCAAGATAATACTTTTCACATATCAGAAGGAAATTTAAAAAAAGAATAAACAAGACAACATTGACAACTAAGATTAGTGATTTTTAAGTGCAATTGCCCTAATTTTGATGGTAAATAAAATGCAAGCAGACTGACTTTTTCAGACAGCTGGAACACTATTTATTAAAATGACTACTCATACAATAAAGGTTCAATATCGAAGATATTTGTGACAAAGACTAATATTCACGGAAAAAATGATACTAGAATATACAGTATTTCAGAAAAAATATATATTTATAAAAATGAAAAACAAGGGTGCCTGGCTGGCTCCGTTAGTTGAGCACGTGACTCGATCTCAGGGTCATGAGTTCAAGCCCTACCTTGGGTGTAAAGATTACTTAAACAAGCAAACAAACTTTAAAAAAAAAAAAACAAAAACAGAAAACATATTTAACAAAAATAAAAACACAAAATCAAATCATGACATGCTAATTATGAATTGTCACTTCACCCAAAAGCAAATTAATTTCATTTTTGGGTTCAAGTTAACTTCTTACATGTTACTTAAACAACTTGAAGCATTTATACATGAAGATTACTAAATGTACTGAATAAGGCTGCAAATGGCCTCTACACTTAACTATTAATTTATATACAGACAACAGAGAAACATGTCAAATACCACCATAAAGATGTAATCAGCAACATTCAGACCATGGGAAACTCTACAGGACCAATAGTCTGGGCTGCTTACAAAAAATTATAAGAAGAAAAAAGAGATGAATCTATAAATTAAAAGAAACAAACTTGAAAACACTAATAAGAAAGTGAGAGCAGTTATATTAATATTGGATAAAACAGACGTGAAGTCAAGGAGTATTATGAAAGATAAAGAGGAATACTTAATAATTAAATAATTAATAATACTTAATAATTAAATAATTAAAGTCAATTCAGGTGGCTCAGTGGGTTAAAGCCTCTGCCTTCGGCTCAGGCCATGATCCCAGGGTCCTGGGATCGAGCCCCACATCAGGCGCTCTGCTCAGCAGGGAGCCTGCTTCCTCCTCTCTCTCTGCCTGCCTCTCTGCCTACTTGTGATCTCTGTCTGTCAAATAAATAAATAAAATCTTTAAAAAAAAATAAAGGGTCAGTTCATCAGAAAGATAACAATTATGCTTTTATTTTGATTTCACATTTGAAAAATTAATTAATGAAATTCATCAGACTATTAAAGAACCCCGCATAATCATATCAAAAGTTGCAAAAAAGATAAAATTCAACATCTACCGTAATTACTACTCTCAACAAAACTGAGAATCAAAAAAAGGAACTTCCTCAATCTGATTAAGGACCACTAAATAAAAACTTACAAATAACTTCATACATAGTTATGAAAATATTCCACCTAATTCACACTGTAGTGAAGTCCTAGGCACCGTAACAAGGCAAAAAAAGAAAAAAAAAGAAAGAAAGAAAGAAAGAAAAGAAAAAAGAAAGCAAAAAAAGTCATTAAGAGTATACAAAAGTAAGACTATCCCTATTTGCAGATGTCATGACTATTTATGCAGCAAATTCTAAGGAATCGCCAGGAAAAGAAAAGAAGAAAAATTAAAGAAATGGAAGGAAATCTCATAATAAAACTTTCAAAAATCCATTAACCATAGCATCAAAAACAATAAAATACTTAGGAGTAAAGGTAACAAAAGATGTAGCAGACACCACTGAGAGAAAGATTTAAATAAATGGCAAGACAGACCATGCACTCAGGGGTTGGAACACTCAATATGGTATTTCTCAATATTGTAATCACAAATATTCCTTAATCCTGTCAGTATTCCTAGCAAACTTTAAAAAAAAAAAGTAATCAAGAACATGATTCTAAAATTTATATGGAAATGCAAAGAACCTAAAATAACCAAAACATTTTTGAAAAAAGAACAACAAAACTGGAGGATTTAACTACCTGAATTCAATATTTACTTGGTTGTGACCTAAGGAAAGACAAAAGAGATCAATGGAATTAAATAGAACTCATAGATAAATCCACAATCGTAAGGTCAACTGACTTATGACTATGGTGCTAAAATAATCCATTGAGGAAGGAAGGGATAGTTTTTCCAAAATATGTTGCTGGAACAATTAGATATTCATATAGAAAAAACTCCCATAAACTTCAATTGCTACCTCACACTATGAACAACAATTACTCTGAGATAAAATAAAGGCATTAACATAAAACCTAAAACTATAAGACTTCTGGAAGAAAACACAGGAGAATGACATTGGGGGTACAAAAAGATTTAGACAGGATAAAGAAAGCAGTAAACTTAATACAATTTTAAAAAGACTAGATTAGATCAATATTAAAACACTTTTAGGAAAATGCTTAGGCAAGACTGGAGGAAAAATATTTAGAAAACAAACATCTGACAAAAGGCTTGTGTTCAAAATATTGAACAACTCCTAGAAGTCAATAATGCAAATATACAAACAACCCAATTTGGAAAAATAAGCAAAAGACTTAAACATAAACATCACAGGGGAAGATAAACAATTAGCTACTGACTACATGAAATACTGCTGAATATCACCAGTCATAAGAGGAATGCAAATTAAAACCAGTGAGATACCACTATATACCCGACAGAATGACTAAAATCAAAAAGAATGACAAGGATGTCAGTTGAACTCTCTCTAAAGAGCGAGTGTGTGAGTGAGGGGAGGGAAAAGGGGAGAGGAAGACAAACAGATGCCCTGCTGGGTGAGGAGCCTGCCATGGGGCTTAATCCCAGGACCCTGAGATCATGACGTGAGCCAAAATCAAGAGTCAGAGGCTTAACCTACTGAGTCACCCAAGCACCCCTCAAATGTTCCTAAAAATTACTTTAAATCCAGGACTCCTTAGAGAGATGATAAACCTGGAGCTGGGGCAGGGAATATACAAGATGAGCTTAGAACATCTTTTAAAGCCAAAAAAAGGGGAAGTGCATTAAAAAATGATGGGCACCATCACCATAGCATCTGGAACACCATAGCATCAAAACAGGTGACAGTAATAGATTATTACACACTGAGTAAAATAAGAATCCATGTGTCTATATAAATGCTAATAAATATACATAAATAAGAGAGAATGGAAAATCCTTCCTTATAGTAGAGCGCCAACTACTAAATGCAGAAAGAATAATGGAGTTAAGAAAATGGATGCTAAGGGACACCTGGGTGGCTCAGTGGGGTAAGCATCTGCCTTTGGCCCTGGTCATGATCCTAGGGTCCTGGGATCGAGCCTATCCCAGGCTCGATCAGTGGGATTTCTATCAAAATGAATAAACTGGGGGTGCCTGGGTAGCTTAGTCGGTTAAGCGTCTGCCTTTGGCTCAGGTCATGGTCCCAGAGTCCCAGGATTAAGCCGTGCACAGGGCTCCGTGCTTGGCAGGGAGCCTGCTTCTCCCTCTCCCTCTGTCTGCTGTTCCCCCTGCTTGTGCTCTCTCTCTGTCAAATAAATAAAATCTTGGAAAAAAAATGGGTACTAAAATTAGTGGGTGAATGTTTGATGAGGACAGTATATTTACAGTTTCCAAAGTATGTGAAAGACATACCTACAGATTAATTACAAAGGGAAAGACTAACCTGAAAGTGGAGAAACTTGGCAGATCCCACCTTAACCAAATCATGATGCTTTATCACAAACACTAGGACAAAGTAGTGTCCTAGTATACTACCTAGTTTTGAGGTACAAAGTACCTCAAAAGATACTCTAGAGCAGGACACAACACTTCAGTGGGATTTCTATCAAAATGAATAAACTGGGGGTGCCTGGGTAGCTTAGTTGGTTAAGCGTCTGCCTTTGGCTCAGGTCATGGTCCCAGAGTCCCAGGATTAAGCCGTGCACAGGGCTCCCTGCTGAGCAGGGAGTCTGCTTCTCCCTCTGCTCCTCACCCCACTTGTGCTCTCTCTTTCTCTCACTATCTCTAATAAAAAAACAAACAAAAAACAACCCCCCCCAAACTGAACCAAGTTACAAAGAAAAATTGGGCAAACCCCAAATAAGAGACAATTTATCAAGTAATTGGTTTATATGCTTTAAAAATATCAAGACTGGTGGTGGGTATTAAGGAGGGCAGTTATTGCATGGAGCACTATAATGAATCTTGGAAAACTGAAAAAATAAAATTAAATTAAAAAATAAAAATATCAAGGTAAACCAGTACAGGGAAAGGAGAGAAACTGTCCTAGTTTAAAGGATACATGACAACTGTACTCAAGGTGTGATCCTGGATTGGAGCAGATTAGGGGGAAAAAGCTACAAAGAATATAATTTGGAGAACTGACAAAATGAAAATACTGACTGGAGATTAACTTTACTTTATTAATGTAATGTACTTTATTAATGTTAGATTTCCTGATTTTGATAACTCTGTTGTCATTTAAAAGAGTATCCTAGTTACATACATACAAATATAAAAATATCTATACAATATAAATACTTAAAAAGCTATGAAAAATACTATTCTATTTTTATATATGATTAAAATTTTCCATAATAAAAACATAAAAGATTTAAACTCAATACTAGTTTTCAGTTTCCAGTCTATTACATAGCATATTGCTTCTTAGAAATAACTTTCTCAAAAATTTAAAATAACTTATAGCTTAATTCCTATAAATTCATCTAGAATCTTGGATAAGATACTCAGCTACAAATTATGGAAATAACTACAGAATTCATGTTGTTTCTTGTGTAAGTCTTCCTTGACACCATAAGTAGCGCTGGTAGTCCCTTATCTGTCCTCCACAGTACTCTGCACATATCAGGAAAGCACTTAGAATATTAAATTGCAACCTGAAAGTCAGTTATCTTTCTACACAGTAGCAATGAACAATCACAAACTAGAATTTTAAAAATACACTTACAATAGCAACAAAAAATATGAAACAGGGATAAACCTGAGCAAATACAAAAGAAGAATACAGTGAAAAGTATAATACCAAGAGAAATTAAAGATGACCTCAATAAACAGATCTCATTCATGTGTCAGGGACTAAATTCTCCCCAAACTGATCTATAGATTCAAAGCAGTCTTTTTTTTTTGAATGATTTTTATTTATTTATTTGACAGAGAGAGAGATCACAAGTAGACAGAGAGGCAGGCAGAGAGAGTGGGGGAAGCAAGCTCCCTGCTGAGCAGAGAGCCTGATACGGGGCTCGATCCCAGGACCCTGAGATCATGACCCAAGCCGAAGGCAGAGACTTAACCCACTGAGCCACCCAGGAGCCCCTATGCAAAGCAGTCTTAATTAAAATTCCAGTAAGCTTTTTTGTAGATATTGACAAACTGCTTCTGAAATTCACCAAAACAACTCTGAAGAAGAACAAAGTTCTTATAAAGTAATTATTAATATTTAATATTAATATAATATTACTATTACTTATAAAGTAATATATTATTATACAGTAATCAAAACAAGTCACTGTAAGATCATGAAAAGATACACCACATAAGATAAAAAGATACACTGCATCTGATTAGAGACCTATATCCAAAATACATAAAGCATTTTCAAAACTCAAGGATAAAAAATAAATAACCCAATTAAAACATGGGCAAAAGATGATTCATGTATGTAGCCACATGTCAAAAAGTAATGTACCTACCTGTGCACTTTAAATATACAGTTTGTTGTATGTCAATTATTCCTCAATAAAGCTGTTTTAAAAATGTAATCTAACTCTCTCATTAGACTGCCAGCTCTCAAGAAAGGGATTGTAAGTCATTAACATGTATGTCTACATTAGCATTTTGTAATGCAGGAATACAGACGCAAGGCATGACTGGCTGGCGTAGTTGGTGGAGCATGCAACTCTCGATCACTCAGGGTCATGTGTTCAAGCTCCACATCAGGTGTGGAGCCTACTTAAAAAAAGAACAAAAAAAGGACTATATAAGCAGTTAAGTACTTGCTGCATAAACACAGTAATTAAGAAGCAAAACAGAAAGAACACTGTATTTAACTGAAGTAAAAATTATAATTCCAGAAAGACTTAATCTGAAAGTACTATGTAACTGACACATAGGAAAATATTCATATTTACAAAGACAGCCTTGTAAAAAGAGCACCACACTGAGATTAGGAGACATGAGGGACCCAAAGTGAATCCTTAAGTAACCAAATCTCTCAGTGGACTTCTTTTTATCATTTGAAAATCAGGGTTGTTAATAATTCCTGTCTGTTTACTTCCTAGAATTGTTTGGAAAACCATATTAAAAAAATTTTAAAGTCTTCAAAACCATAAAGCAGTTAGTATTGGTGTCATCAGACTCTACTTTGTAAGGAGGTACAGAAACCAAAGATACATGACTTCATTTATGTGAGGTTTAAAAGCAACCTGGTCCACTGACCTGACTGGAAATAAAGACAAGAATGGTCCTGTTCCTTTCTATTTTCTGCCAAGCAGTGGACAAGCTTCATTTTCCTTATTTATAAAAAATAAAACAGAACAAAACTATTCTGATCTCTTAACTATGAAAAAAATACCTGTCTTTTCAAAATAAAGTGGTTGGAAAATGCAAAGTATCAATTATCATATTTCTATTTTAGATTAGGATGAAAAGCCTTCTTCCCTAAAAGAAATGAGATTAATTTCTTTTAGGTATGGGAAATCAAAGATGCACATACAGATGATTTTGTTCTAAACAAATTAAATCCTGGGTTTTCAGAGTAGACACCTTTCAAAATTATGTCAACTGTCTGTTCTGAAAAACAGACACCCTTGTTTTAAATTCAAATGTATTGATAAACTATGATGAAAATACAAAGGTTAATAGTGATAGTAGCAAACAAGAGACAGAAGATTGAATGACCTTTGTGATAGCTCTCTGTAGGTATAAGCTATTAAGACTTCATGCTCAAAGACAAATCTTCACTTAA
The DNA here is from genome assembly GCA_003697995.1 of Taxidea taxus jeffersonii. NCBI lineage: Eukaryota > Metazoa > Chordata > Mammalia > Carnivora > Mustelidae > Taxidea > Taxidea taxus. Next base: position 18,098 of record ML103561.1, read on the forward strand.
GGAAAAAGCTAGAAGGAACTCATTAAAATCTTTGCATAACTTTGTGACAGATTAATGAGTTTTTAGATTTAGCAATAAGAAATGTTCTTATTTTTCTCTTATTAGTAATGAAAGTTTATGATGAGCTGAGGAAAAAATATTTGGAGAGTAAAAAAACCCTATGTACCAATGGGTGTGCCCTTGGAAATAAGGTTTGTATAAAGGCAAAGCCACCTACTCTGCTTTTATTAGGAACACTCATACAGCAATGATTATTCAGGAGATAGAACACTTTTGACTTCCCTTGCCATGATTAAAAAAAAAGCTAAACTCCAACTGAATTTGGATCTTTCCCAGTGAGCTGGTATCATTTAGCTGGCAATGGTTTGTTTTTGAAGTGATGGGCTTCTAGTGTTGCTCTATAAAAAGCATCAATACCATAAGCACAGTGTCTGTTCACCTTTCTACTTTCTATCAGATCACTGACATTCACAAAAGGTATAATGATCTGTGATGTCTGGGATGATTTGATTCACTAGAGGGCAGGTTTTATGTTAAATGTACTAACATTCTGCTCAGTAAGTTTCATGTCTAGGCGTCAGCTTTACATACTCAACTTACTGAAACAAACTCCTAAAACCACGGTAACACCCTTTGGTATTAAAGCTATCTGATGGATGATGTAGAAGAACATGAGAAAATATAAAAAGGGGGGAAAAAAAGGCGCCTGGGTGGCTCAGTGCGTTCAGCCTCTGCCTTCAGCTCAGGTCATGATTTCAAGGTCCTGGGATAGAGCCCTGCGTGGGGCTCTCTGCTCAGCAGGGAGCCTGCTTCCCCTCTCTGTCTGCTGCTCTGCCTACTTGTGATCTCTCTGTCAAATAAATAAATAAAATCTTAAAAAAAAGAAAAAGGTAAAAAAAAGGGGGGAGCAGGTAAGATTGGAGTTTCTTTCTCTCTATCTATATTTACTGAAAGGTTTTAATTCAAGGCTGCCTCCAGGGAGGATCACAGCAAAGAGAGGGATAACACTATCTGGATAAAAGTATTTGCCTGTTTCATGACCTGTTTCATATTCATTTCAAAGTCTGATACCAACCAGATGCCCCACAATGATGATAAATTTAATTTATTTCTAATTTCTCAAACTCTTCTACAGATTCAGGCAGCACCGTCATAGCCATTAGCTCACTGAGCCTGGATGAATCATTGAAGGAATGGAATTGATCAGGCAGATAGATTGCAGTGCATGGTTAAGAGTCTCCTAAGAAGGGAGATGGCAGAAATCCAACATCAAATAGATGATGAAATGGCCTTTTCCATTAAGGGAACATCACATCACAGATATTAATTAGAAGGTACCATAATAGAATTAAGTGGATGTGGGGGAAAATGCTGAGTTAAAAGTCACCCCGGATGTCCCTAGCCTGAAGTAATTATAGATGGGAAGGTGAATCATGGATTTTCAATTTTCCATTCATTTTACAATAGCTATAGGTAAAGTAGAGAACAGATATAACTCCAGAGTAATGATCTTTTTTTTTTTTAGACTGGGGTCAAGTTATCTTTAAAAAAAAAAACAAAATAATTCTAATGCTTTCCTTTTACTATTCTGAGGAAAATTACATCTTTTTTTTACAGTGACACTAATAGGAGATGATGAGACCTACTATTTTCCTAGTAAAGAAAAAATAAAGCAAATGAAACAAATTAGCTTTGAGTTTAAATGTCCAGCATTCTACCAACTTTTTTATTGTAAGGATGTAAACTCATCTTTAAAACTGATGAAATATTCTGTTCTGAGTCTTTAGTTCAAATATAGCTTAGCTGCTAAAAATTAACTTTTAAAGCATTACTTGATAGTACCCAAATGCTAGAGACAGCCATATTCCTGACCTTCAGAGCTCTCTAAAACATTATAAGACTCATATTCAAAGTAACTATTGGCCCAACAATGGATTTATGACAATTTAAGTTTTTTATTCTGCAATCCCTTGCACTTTCTTGTCCCCTAATACCTTCCAGCTGCATTCTTCCCATCCGTACACATAATATATAATAATTGCAGACAGGTAACCAATAAGTGCGTTGAAACAACAGTGAAAACAGAAGGGTTTGATCTTTACATTTTGGCACAATATGGATCACAACCTCAGAATTTTAGATGAAATACTTTGGTTATTGATTTCAAATAGTTGAGGCTCTATCCAAGAGGAAATTTCTTTGCTGAGATTCCATTCTTAATTTCCTACATTAACTTAGAAAATTCACATTTGTTTTACTTCCCCAAAAGAACAGAATCACAGAGATATTATGACAGAAGATATTCCAAAAATGTGGAATAACTTGTTGAAGGCCTTTTTTTTTCCCCCAACAAGCACTTATCAAAGGTAAGGATGCATCAGCAAAAATCATTAAATAAAATCCTCTGAAAATTTTCTCTTCCATAAAAGCAATGAGAACACTGGCAAAATTTTAAGAATCAATTTTTTCTGAACTATGGGAATTAACCAAAGGCTTGCAGCAGTCTGAGGAGGGTCTATATAAGAAAAACTGGCTGAATTTTGGTAAAAACAATGAGCTTTGTGACATTTTAATTCTTCCTATTCTCATTCCATTCTCCTGAGCTCTAGAGTAGCCTTAAAACCCAAAAGTTTGGTATGTGAATGGCAGGCTTATACTTTTATTTACTTCTTTGACCTATCTTTTTGAGACTTTCTCAATTGACACTTTATTCTATAATTAAAAAAAAACAACAATAGTTTGTAATCATAATAAAAACCATGAACATGGGGTGCCTGGGTAGCTCAGTGGGTTAAAGCCTCTGCCTTCGGCTCAGGTCATGATCCCAGGGTCGTGGGATTGAGCCCCGAATGGGGCTCTCTGCTCAGCAGGGAGCCTGCTTCCCTTCCTCTCCCTCTGCCTGTCTCTCTCCTACTTGTGATCTCTGTCTTTCAAATAAATAAATAAAATATTAAAAAAAAAAAACAAAACTATGAACAGGGTCAGAAGAGTGATGCAGCTCCTTCAAAGCCCCATTCTCAGAAAACTGTCATCAGCTGACCTTTCTGGTGGCTCCCTGGAAGACCTCACTCCTAAGCCTGTCTTTATTTGACCTGACTTGGAGCTTAACCAGTGTAAAAAGCCTAATGCCCATGGGTATTTGCTGAAAACAGTTACACGCAATTGCTTAACAGTATGGCTACCTGAGGCAGCAGGCATCAGTTGGGGCAAATAATAGGCTCACCAAGAAGTTTCAGAGGAAAAGCTGACAAATGAGATATCTATAAGGGGCTTTAAAAAATTCCTAGTATCCCCAGGAATCCAGAAGTCTACATGTATGACTACGGTTGTGTACATGCTCATGAAAGACCTGAGAATGTCCTAAGCTCACTACTCTAACCTTGAGGCTCTGTACAAGCAAGAAATGAAGTGCTAAGTGCAAGCAGAAAGCAAATGCCAATGGCCTGGTAGAGTGCTGAAGATGAGCCCCAGTGTGTACACAGAGCCCTTCAGAAAAGATGGAATTATTGTTTCTAAGCATTTAAGGCAATCTTAATCCAATCATTAGCTAACCACTAACATACCTAAGCAGAGACTTTAATGGCCATACATGAGAAAGAATACGGACTTTACAGAATTAGTTTAGGAAAGTCACTAAATAACAAGAGCAAACAGCAACAAAAACAAACCCTGGGGGAAGAGGAAAATCTGATTCTGAGGGTTGCTACATTATGAAATGTCCAATTTTCAACAAAAAATTGAGATATGCAAAGAAAAGAGAAAGTAAGGTACCTACTCAGGAAAAAAAAAAGTAGACAACTGTAACTATACCTGAGAAGCTCAGATATTAGACTTACTAAGAACTAAAGGAAATTATATCTATAGAACTAAAGTATGCAAATAATGCCTCACAAATAGAGAAACTCAAAAAAGAGAAATTATTAAAAAAAAAAAAAAGAAGAAGAACCAGGAGAAGAAGAAGAACCAGGGGCACCTGGGTGGCTCAGTCAGTTAAGCACCTGCCTCCTGCTCAGGTCATGGTTTCAGGGTCCTGGTACTGAGCCCTGCATCGTGGGCTACCTGCTCAGCAGGGAGTCTGTTTCTCCCTCTGCCCCTCCCCCCACTTGTGCGCCCATGTGCGCACTCTCTCTCTCTCAAATAAATGAAATTCTGGAGTTGAAAAGTACAGTAACGGAAATAAAATATCTCATTGGAGGGATTCAAAAGCAGATTAGAGCAAGCAGAAAAAAGAACCTGTAAACTTGAAGATTGGTCAATGAAGACTGTCCTGTCTGAGGAAGAGAAATAACAGAAAATGAAGAAAAATGAACAGAGCTTCAGAGATCAATAGGACATCATCAAGTGTACCAACATACGCACAATGGGATTCCCAGAAGAAGAAAAAAGGAACAGAATGAATATTTAAAGAAATAGTGGTCAAAAATACCCCAAATTTATCTAAACATTCAAGCAGCTCAATAAACTCTAAATAGGAAAAAATCAAAGAGATCCTAAACACATCATAATCAAACTGTTCAAAGACAATGAGAAAATCTTAAAAGTAAAATATAAGGAACAAAATTTAGATACTTTCCTAAAGGTTACCTGCAAATATATCTGAAGCAATGACAGTGGCTTCAAGTTTAGATCTCAGAGTCTTAGTTCTGGCATGTACCTTTTTAGAGGTAAATTAGTTGAGTTTAAATTTGATTCAACTCAAAGGGGATGGTTTTTCTCTCACCGTAATCTTTCAGAATAACAATCAACCAAATTCTCCAATCCAGGTGAGTGTTTAGTTTCCTACACTAATCTCAAAGCAGCAACAGATTCAAAAAGGAAATAAGAAATCCTCTTTTGCAGAAAGAAAAAAGTATCAGCAGCAAATGACTGATTAGGACTTATATGTGGGAATGTTCTTTTAGGTACTTGAAAAAAAGGCTTAACTCACCTATGGTGGCTGATTAAGATTTTCTTAAGGACTGTAAGTTAATCATTAGGGTTTTTTTTGGTAGCTCATTAATAAGAAAATACAGTGACATAGTAGTATCTCAAGCTAAAAAAAACTTAAATAAAAAATTTATATCTCAGTAGACTTCAAGTATAAATTTGACTATATTTCCCTTGCTCCTCCTCCCAATTAATTTAAATCAAGAAAAGCCACTGAAAGCATCACACTTTTTCCCTTAGGATTAGAAACTGGGTTATTATTAGGTTACTGATTTATTTCTCTTCTATAAAAGCTCTCTGTTTCACTTATTCTGACTACTGTAACTGTATTTTTAAAATTTATATAGGTCTTCATAGTGAAGTATAACAAAGCACTATGGAAACATAAGGGAAGAACAGTAATAAAATACATGCTCAAAGACATATCACTATCCTCTTCTTAAGGCATTATATCATAAAATTTCAAACTGTAGGGTAAATAAATATTTTTTATCCTTGCTCCTTAGATAAAGATGCCAAGAAAGAAAAGGTGGGAATAAAATGTCTTACTCAAGATCAGGCAAATAAAACTATAACAATTTAAAAAAACCAAGAATAAATTAATCAATAAAAATATTGAGACCAATGCCCATGATAGAGAATAGCAATATCTGGGTGGCCTCTAGCCTTCATGATAGATACTCATAGTTGAAGAAAACCACTCTATCATATAGACTTCCCAAAACTAACCTGTAATGATAAGACATTCATTGTGATCCAGCACCTCAGTGAAAAGCCGTGAAACAATTAACTCGGGGTTGATTAAAAAGCGGATTTCTTCTTGCACAAGTCCTGCACTGGTTACACCACCTCCAACAAAACGGTTTGCAAAATCCACCTATTTGGGAAAATGTGGCATGTTAAATGATGATCCAAAATACCTACATATATGATAAAGAAGTACTCTCCCTCTTCCTTTCATTTTCCATGTAAATCAATCCCCAAATTAGTAATCTTCCCAGGGAGAATAGGTTGTGGTTTACTTCACTCTTTTCATCTCACTGCAGTTAATATCTCTGCTTCTTCCTTTGGATTCTAAAACCTCAGAAGGAACCTGAAAAACGGAGCTTTTAGGCAAAAGCCTCAATGTAATTATATAGACTCTTGTTTACAAACCTTTTGTGTACTCCGAGGACCACAGATCAAGGGAAACTTTTATTTGGAAAGGTTTCAAGATCATTTCCACACCATTCACTATTCAATTTCCATTTATGGGTTTCTTATGACTTTAATATAATTATTTTTTTCTTACGTAATATGGCAATCAAAAACTTGTCCTAAAAGAACTGAGAAACTTAATAACTGCCCTTTTTTGGGCAAACTTTTTCTACTATGAAAGAATAAAGAGATGGAAATTTCATCCTAAATTCAGCTGTAAATCCTAAACTGTAAAATTACAAACTATTCTTTTAATATAGCTAAGGAAAAAAATGAAAACAGAAAACCTAGTTTAATAACAAAGATTCATAATTTGGCTACTGTTGATAAACGTCAGTTTATAACATCATAGAGAAAAAAATGAAAACAGAAAACCTAGTTTAACAACAAAGATTCATAATTTGGCTCCTGTTGATAAACATCAGAGTATATGTTTAGAGCCCAAATGTCCATCAACTGATTAATGGATAGAGAAGAGTGGAGGGTGTGTGTGTGTGTGTGTGTGTGTGTGTGTAGAAATAAACAAACTGGACTAGTACTCAGCCATAAAAAAGAATGAAATCTTGCCATTTGCAACAATGCAGATGGAGCTAGAGAGTATTATGCTAAGTGAAATAAATCAGTCCTAAAAAGACCCATACCATATGATTTCACTCATGTGGAATTTAAGATCATGGGGTGGGGGACACAAGAAAGACACAAACCAAGAAACTACAGAGCATAAACTGATGGTTACCAGAGGGGAGGTGGGAGAGGGAACAGATTTAAATAGGTGATAAGAGATTAAGGAATACACTTGTGATGAGCACTCAGTACTGTAAGTGCTGAATCACTAAACTGTACTCCCGAAAGTTATATTACACTGTATGTTAACTGGAATTTTGAAAACCTTAGAAAAAAAAAAAAAACAAAGATTCAACTAAATTACTATTTCTAATTTAGTTAAAAATGATGCATAAGCCTTCTGTGGAGAACTATTACTATAATGGGATCCCCAAGCTCTTATTAATAAAAATGAATTACACAATCCTCAAGAGAAAGCAAACTCAGCACCGTTTGTCTTAAATTTACTAAGCACTCCAATGTGTCCAACATCAGGCTAAGCTCTATGGAGCAATATGTAAGAAATGGTTTCTAGCTTTGCATTATTCAATTCAAGGACCTAAGATTACACACATACACACGCCTTGTGTACATACATAGCTATACACATGCAAAAAGAATTTAGTAAGTAATGTAAGGAAGGCTTATCTACTACATAGAAAAAAATACTCCTGTGTCTCTCCTTTCCTCTTATACTACTACCACACCCACAACACTTCTGTCACCAGATGTATGGGTTTCCACACATCAAGAAATTTTGAAACACCAGTGAGGCGTCCTATAATTCAATTCAGTTCTAACATCATCTACCAGAAGTTCACATCACATACCACAAGGCTAAGGATTAAGTCCCACCAATACCACCCCAATGCAGACACCAACTGCAAGTCCCACGTTGTCAATTAAATTTCTAGTTGACCAGCTATAAATTGGGGTTCCCATGACGTGCTCCTGTGGTTTGATATAACAGCTCAAAGGACTCAGGATAATACTTACTTATGTTTACTGAGTTATTAAAAAGGATATAATAAAGGACATAGATGAATAAACAAATGAAGTGATACATATGGCATTGTAAGTGGGAAGAGGCATAGAGCTTCCATGCCTTTCTGGGCGAGGAACTTTCCTAGTACTTCCACATGTTCACCAACCTGGAAGCTCTTTGAGTCCTGTACTTTTGGGGAGTTTTGTGGAAGCTTCATCACTTAGGCATGATCAATCATTAACTCAGTTTCCAGTCCCTCTCCCTTTCCCAGAAGATGGGTGTGGGGTACAAAGTTCCAAATCTCTAGTCATGGCTTAAATTTTTTGGTGACTAGTCCCCATCCTGAAGCTATCCATGAGCTCACCAAGAGTCACCTCATTATAACGAAAGATAGTCCTATCACCTAGGAAATTCCATGGGACTTAGGAGCTCTGTTTCAGGAATCAGGGTCAAAGACTAAGTATTAGAACAAAAGATATTCTTAGCGCTCTTATCAGTTAGGATATTACTAGGGTTTTAGGAGCTCTGTGCAAAGAATGAGGGGTAGAGACCAATATATATTTTTTTCTATTATTTTACATAACCTTGAGACTAGTGTCAAATATAAGATTTCTTAAAATTGTTTGTGTCCTCTAAAGCAATTATGATACATGGTAGTTTGAAGTCTGTTTTATAAAAGAGCAAAACAAGAATATGAATCTTTTGATATATATATGTGAAAAGACAGAAATTAATAGAAGGTAAAGTAATCTTTCATTAGAGAAGAACTTGAAAACACTGAAAAATATGACTGGACAAGTCTGGAAATGAGTTATCGCCAAGAACCATATATATTTTATATTCTGACATACTAAATCAACAATAAAAAAAGATTAATTCTTTGCCTTATATAGAAAAATAATTTTGACTAATTTGACTTATAAATTTGACCTAGTCCATTGATTAGAAGTAGTTGCTTACAATGTTATCAGGTCATTATACATTGGGTGATTTATGGCTTAAACAAAGATCAACTGAATATTGTGCTGGGAACCATGTGATACAAAGATGAATATGACATGAGCCCTGACTTCACAGCATCTGTAATCTAGATGAGATCCCGGCACATAAGCAGAATAAGATGATTATTAAATAACCTACTAGAATGTATTAGATCCTTCCCAAATAATACAATTAACTAAAATTGGAGCAAGGGGACATGGCATTCAAACTAGATTTTGCTGACATTCAGGGAGAGGGAATAACTGCATAAGGATGTGGGAAAAAAACAACTGTACAGAGCTACATGAAGACAGTGTTAAGAAGATTATAGATTTCCCTCCCTCTCCCTGCTTCTCTGCCTACTTGTGATCTCTTGTCTGTCAAATAAATAAATAAAATCTTAAAAAAAAAAAAAAGATTATAGATGTCTGTCTGCAATGTAGAGTATGTGAAGGATTACAGTTGCTGATGAGGTATTCTGGGGTCAAGGAAAGTTTTACTTAATTTTGAATGTTCTTAGAAAAATTCTAGGAAGAAAAGTTACAACTGGACTGTGTTTTAGAAAGATAATTCAGCCTAGAGTTTAAAGAATGAATTGGAAAGGAGTAAAATTAAAAGCAGAGAGGCTGGTTAGGTGACTACTGAATAGTTTAGATAAGCACTTACTAGGGCCTCAAATAGGTCAGTGGGGAAGAAAGTGAAGGAATAAGAGACCAAAAAACTAAAATGGACAGTACCTGAAAATCAAGAGACTAGCTAAGCATAGCAGAACTGTGAATACAAATGAGAAACAAACAAGATTTGAGATCAGCAAAACTTAATTTTTACTGGAACAAGGTACATAACTAAAATTAAAAAATAAGTTCTATCCAACTATGTACAATTTGGTAATGACAAATGAAATACATTCAATGTGTATACATTTATTCATTCGTTGAATAAAAGGCCAAGATTTATTACTTGAAAAGTATCCATAGAAATAAATACATTATACTAAACTCAATATGCCTCTGAATGCAGGGGTCTTTTAGAAAATCAAACTTTCTACTACTTAAAAAAGTTCTTAAAAGGCTCTCTATTGCAGGTGAGAAACCTGTTCCAGTACAGAAAACAAGTATTATGAGGGCTTCTTTATTTTTAGCTATTTTCCAACTCCTTTAAAGCTACTTGTTCAGATTACTCAGTTCTGAATTATAACTTGATGAAAAGGGAGAAATGATAACAATCCTTAGAGAGGTTTTGTTGTTGCCATTCAGCATAATGTAATTTATAAGCTACACAAGGAGCTTTGTAATATTGCAATACAATATTCCCCGATCTCCTGGGGATACATGGCATGGGTAGGGAGAATAATTAATAGAAGCCTTTATGGTATTCTTTTAATCTACTGAGGTTTCACATTTCGTCTATAATATATTCCAGAAAAGTGGGAAGAATCTCAACCTTGAATGTTGCTAAATAATTCCTTGCTGAATTGTATTGTGATGAAAGGTCAGCATTCCTGTGGTGCTAACTAGCAGCAGCTTTGTTTATTTCATGTGTATTATTCCCTCAGTTAAATCAAAGACTTTAATGTAGAAAAGAATGTCATCAAGATGGAAATGTGGGAAAAAAGTAACATTCATTTGAAACAAATTTTCAGCATATTTCAAAATTACTGTTTAAGAAAAAGTAACGATTAAATACAAAATTTTTAAAAATTTAAAGTGCCAGACAAATATTAATTCAGTTATCTGTTTATATTAACAGTATTTCTGTTTATAATCTCAAAAAATTGCTGGAAGAGAATGATTAAAACAAAATATGGTTTTCCCCTTTGAAGATTTTAGTTGTCTTTTAAAAGGCCATTCTAAAAAGAATCTGTTTCATTAAGCACTGAGAGCATAAATACATCATAACTAGCCAAACGCAAATGAGCCTAGTCATTTTATAGTACACATTAAGTTATTCAAACAAGTTAGTCCATTCTCAGGAAACTGATCTAGCTCCTGACCCAATGTAAGTACCAAATAAGGATCTAAGAAGAAAAATAAGCAATTTCCAGTATTAATGAAATAATATACAGCATCTTTCAAAGCTGAGATTACAATGGTCTTATAAATGGGGTATGAACACAAATCACTAACATTTTGTCTTTGATTAGTGATTTTAAAAAATCACTACAAAGCAAAAGAAAAACATGTTCAGGTTAAGTGTTAACAATTTAAAGCTAGATGCACAGGGTGTTTAATCCATTAATTCCTTTTTCTAAAAATACATATTTTTAAAGTAAAAGCAGTAACACAGATTAATAACAAAGATTGAGAGATAGGCAAAATAACCTGCTCTGAATCAGGGAAAAGACAGCAAGCATAGTTAACTCATGTGCCTAAAACTGTTACTTACAGGAAAGAGGACTTTTCTTATCAATCAGTTTTAACCCACTGAGCCACCCAGGGGCCCCTTATCAATCAGTTTTAGAGGTCTGCCTCCTAAGACCTAAACAAGGTTGGTGGCAGAAAAACATCTCAAGCTGGTCATCATTTGGGGCAGAGCAAAGCCTTTAAAGAAAAAGAACAAAACTGCTGGGTGACAGCTTGTCAAGACCATACTCTGGGAACTTCCTTCACTGTCAATCTACATCAATGTCTGAACTAAGAGGCCTGATGTTGTCCAGATCTTAAGATATTCTGTCAAAGGCTTTTTAAAGAGGCGCACGTTAAGAAACAGTGCACACTGGCAAATAACAGTATTATCAAGGCTGTCAAAATGATCTGTTTGGCGTTTTTCTCCATTCTGCTATCATGCTTCTTTGCATTAAATCAGTTTAGGAGATAAATAAACAGGTTTTCATATTTCCTTTACTGTCAGAAGCTTGACAAGAGTAAGTCCCAAACACATGCATACTGTTGTGATTCACCTACCTGTAGCATGCCTTGGCCATTTCCTTCTATGGTACCTTCATAAGTGACATGCAATCGAGTCAGGGTTTTGTCACATCTACAATTTAAAAAGACAATTCTTTACTTTTAATGATAAGCATTTCACTATGGAAAAATGTGAAAATATATGTAACTAGAGAAGAAATATTGAAAGCATTCCAAATCTTAAAAACCAGAAACAGATGCCTTGTTAACATTTTTGATATAGATTCTCCCAAACTTTTTCTTATTCAAATATTAAATATACATATTTAAATTAAAATGGGATAACATGCTGTTTTGAAACTTATTTTTCTCCTACAAAATATCAGTGTCTCTACTTTAAGAATTGAAAAACTTCTCAAAATGTAAAATAAATTAAGATCTATGCAATTTTACTATTTTGCTAGAGTTGGAAACCTAAAGAAAAATATAGAAAAATTTGGCAATAAATCATATATGATATTGAGGTGGGGTCTATTTTCACTAGTTTGGTAAACATGAGTGTATGTGATAGGGGTGTTTTGATGAAAATACAGGCCATAGAAATCTGAACTATGGTATTTTTATATTAATAAAATTGATGAATGGAACTAGTATCTTTAAGTCATAATTATTTCCTTTCCCTTTCATTGACCAAGGTCACTGACATGCTACCCCAAAATGTGGCACAATGGGATATCAAATATTTTAAGCTGGATTAAGTTTGAGAAAATGGCAGAAGCAGAAGGGTCACTATGATCTCTTCCCCCACTCACAGTTCTTCCTATGTGTAATAAAACCTCATGTGCAAGGTGCCCACCCTGTATTTGGAGGAAAGAAATATCCTTATCCAAAGAAAAAAGGATGCCAAGAATTCCAACAAATGGGCCTTGCAAAATTTTCCCTGGATAACTACAATTACCTCATACTTCTTAATCTGTCAAATTCCTCAGACATGTCCACTCTCCATTGAACCTACCATAAAAGTATGTGGGTCTGTTTCTTTGGGCCTTCATTTCCTTAAGAAGGTTCTTGTGACATGTAAAACTTATATTATATAAATGTGTGCTTTTCTCCTGTTAATCTTTACCCTTTTAATTTTCAGACTCAGCCTGGGACTCTAGCTGGGTCAAGAAAAAACTTTTTCCTCCCTTACAGTTGTTAACCTACCTTACATTATATTAAAAAAACTAATTCCATTTTATTAATAGTATTTGACGATGACATTTTTCAAGTAACAGATTTTCCCCAATTGCTTAATAAAAAATATAAATTAAAATAGAATATAACATGAGATCCAAATCCCTAGCTTATATAAGGGTGGCATTCATTTTGGAGGGGAATTATGTATTTTTTAAAACAATTATATATCTTAAAAAATAATTAATCTGGAGAAGCACTATTACTGGGATTTACTTTCTTCCTGACTTCAATGAGTCCATATACATTTCTGGGGAAGCTGCAGTCCAGCAGATTGACAGCTTTAACCAACAGACTGACAGCCTTAAACAGAAGGCAATTCAGTATAGGTTCTAAGAGCTCCGTTTGCATTAACTCATGTAATCCTCTCAACAACCCTATTACTATCTCTTTTTACAGGCACAGAAAGCATTTAAGTAATCTGCCCAAGGCTAGAAAGCAACAAAGCAGCAAGGATTTGAAGCCAGAGAGCCTAACAGTCCAAACTCAACCAGTATGCTATACCTTTAGGAAAATTACTTTCTAAATTTCTTCTAGAAAGTAGTGACACAAATCTTTTTTTAATTTCTTTTTTGTTTATTTTTTTGATCCTATTTTCCTAGCCATTTTATGCTAAGGGAGACCACCCATAAGGATACTACTGAAAAGACAAAGAAGCATGATCCAGAAATCTCTAGTTTGTCTGTTACGAATGACTTCAAGACAGAAATCTCATCTGTCATCAACTATTCTTCATAACTGAGGCTGTGAAAGTATAGTACAATTCTCACTAAAATTATGAAATTGCTAGACACTTTTTAAAAAGCATCCTCCAACTTCCTGATTGGCCCCAGCAAATCTTTCATATTGTCACAATCAAAGACACAAATGATTGTGACTCTCTGTGATTACCTAAGGCCAGGTAAGATATTCACTCATAATCACCAGGTTAACTGTAACATGGCAGAAACTTGGAAATCCGAAAACCCTCTAACTTCCTGACACCCATTTAGTCCCTTACTCTTGGAAACACCGACAATCCTCATCTCTTCTTTATCCTCCCTCTCTAAATGAATACACGTTTCTGGTTCTGTGGCGTCTGGGAGAATGATTAATTACATTCTCCAACTTACTTACAAAGCAGCTAAAACTAAAAGAGGTCAGTGAGACAAAAAAAGTTTAAAAAGTTATCAAGTTAAATTGTGCCTATGAAAGTTAAGGGGAATATCTTGATCCTACTTAGGACAAAGTTATCTAACTGACACAACGGCCTTGCCAATCTTGGGAGTTTTGATCTATCCCTTCTCTCCCAGATGGTAATGCACAACTGGATGTCCTTTCACATTAGTACTAAATTAGTGTCAGATGCAGAGCAGAGATCTGCAGCTGAATTAAAAACAAGGCCTTGGCATGATCTACACCAAAGTGAAATGAACAAAATATCTGAATTCCTATCAGATGCTAATAGAAAAGCTAAGAAAACCAATCTGTACTCTGGTCTGGGCAAATAAGAGCAGACTGTTACTTTCAGCTGTAGATACCATATTCTAGAGGGACCAATGGCCTGGAGTGTATTAAGAACAAAAATAAAGGGGCTTTGAATCCACATGACATGTGAAACAGAAGAAATGAGTAAATTTAGTATGTGCCTGTGTGCACTGTTAGAAGCGGGGGTGGGTCCAGAAAGCATGATGATACGTGAAGGAAGAAGACTGAATGTTAAAGAAAATCAGATTTATTTATTGTACCTCCAGAAGGAAGAACCAGGAATGGAAGGGACAGTGAGATTTTTAGAGTACAAAGCTTCTTACCGAATACAAGTATCAGAGAATAACTTGAGCAGCCAACATTGGGATACACTGAGGTAACAGTACATTTCCCATCATTGAAGCTGTCTGTCATATGTCACAGATATTATGGAGTTGATTGACATTTTTAGTAGACAGCTGGGCCAGATGATTTCCTGGGGTCCCTTTGATCTCTAATATGCCAAGACTCTAAAATGCTATACATGTTTTCTTTCTTTCTGGCTCAATTTTTTGTTTTTATCTTCCACTTGTTTAATCTTTTACCCACTTCCCTCTACTAATAATCATCGCAGCCATGCAGTCAGCCTCCTAAAGTAAGTTTGTTATTCTTTCACCTCACAAATAAACATCTTTGATGAGTAAGAAACACCACAAGAAAGCCACTTAAGTAGATATGCTTCCTCAAGTTAACTCCCTTAAAAGTTGAGTCCCTTTCATCACAAATTCCAAAGGAAACAATTACAAACTATGATAAAAATTATGAGAAAGTGAAACTGAGTTAACACAAATGCATATGCAAAATATGCATTTAGTATGTTTGATCATGTCCTCATGTATGATGAAAAAGTTGATCTACTCTTCTTTAATTATCTTTAATAATCTGCTCTAGATTAGGAAATGTATTAACTAGTTCAGGGCACAAAGGAACTTACAAATCTGAATAAACTCTGACTGGTTATTTTTCTTCTTAGTTACGTGCAGGTAAACAATAAAAAAAAAAAAACTCCGGGACGCCTGGGTGGCTCAGTTGGTTAAGTGGCTGCCTTCGGCTCAGGTCGTAATCCCAGGTCCTGGGATCGAGTCCCACATCGGGCTCCTTGCTCGGCAGGGAGCCTGCTTCTCCCTCTGCCTCTGTCTACCACTCTGTCTGCCTGAGCTCGCACTTTCTCTCTCTCTAAAAAATAAATAAATAAAATATTTTAAAAAAACCTCCAATAAATTGGCAACTTCCAAAAATCTGGCAATAGTATATGTGAACAGCCAAACTTCAAAATTCTCATCATTCAGACAAATTCTAGGTAACTACTATTTACATTTTATTTTAACAAAGAAATTTCCCCCAATCTTGTCCTCCAGAATGAAAAGCCATGAAATACAAATATAGTAACCAAAAGAGTAGGGTAAGGATGAATATCAAATATTGGTGTTCTAGGGGCACCTGGGTGGCTCACTCAGTTAAACACCTGCCTTCAGCTCAGGTCATGATCCTGGAGTCCCTGGATGGAGACCCACATTGGGCTCCCCACTCGGCAGGGAGTCTGCTTCTCCCTCTCCCTCTGCCTGTAGCTCCCCACTGCTTGTGCCTGCTCTCTCTCTCAAGTCAATAAATATAATCTTTATATTCTTTGTATTTATATTATATGCCTTCACACAAAACTCCTAAATAGGGCTTTGCTTCAGAAGAAAAAAAATAAGACAAAGAGTAGAAATCAAAGGCTTACAGACTTTGATTCAGACAGCATGACCTTTCCAACAATGAGAGCTAACAATAGATCATTTATGGGAAACTCCCTAGCACTAGCACAATTAAGAGGTTGGGAAACCATCTTTCTAGGAGCTGCAAAACAGAATCCTATTATGGTAAAAGAGTCCTTCTAATTCTAAAATTCCCAGATTATTTTTATTATTATTACCTTTCCCACTCTGGAAAATCTTCAAGACTCTGTCTTGTAAATGTCACCAAGCCAGTGGGTTCTACAAAAGCAATAAAAAAAGAAAAAACAAAAACAAAACAAAACAAAACAAAAAAACACCCAAAAGAAGTTTGATTTTGGAAAGATTATATACATTCAGTAAAATAATGGGCCTAACAATGGTTATAAAACTAATTGGAAAAATACCAAGCTTAGTGTTAAAATATAACAGAAGACTGATTTAAAATAATATTACTCTTACAGTAGGAACTCTTTCTGTAAAATAGTAAGCCCTCATTAAAACACAAAACTATACAAACAGCACAATGGTACTCACTGGTAGTTTTCTAAACTGAATACATTTGTAAAAAATCATTGAAAAAAAAGGTGCACTAATGAGTGTAGCTTATACAACAAAGAGAAAACTGAATTTAATCTGTAGACTCCTCAAAGAGAGGTCTTAATCTTACATCTAAAGACTGGTGAATGTATACACATTTATGCATTTTACAATAAAATAAAATGTCTGTGATTAAAAAAGAAAATTGTTGGCATGCCCTTCGGAGTTGACAAAGCTAAATCCAGGGCTTAGATGACATGCAATTGCTCTACTTACAAGGCATCTTAGCTGGAAGGAGGAATTACTGGGTTCTAAGAGGTTAGAGAAGAAAGATGACATAGTTTTTAAGGAGGAATAGATATGAGGGGATCAAAACGCAGTATATTTTAGAGGAAGGTGATCCTTTTTTTGTTAAGTTTACTTTTTTCTTCCTAACTAGTGGCAAAGGCAACAAATAAATCAGTAGGCCAAAAGTAATTTGATTCAAATCAAAGAACAAACTAAAAAGGCCAGGCCACTTCTGTTAAAAAAAAAAAAATGCAAGCAAGAAAGAGAAAAGCTATTAAGCAAAGAGAGCTATGTCAGGAACTATTAGTGATAATGGTGGCAGAGACCCAATGAAAGCTTGACAACCATTTCATTCCTCTGGATGATTCCACATTTCTCTGCTCTCAGTCACAAGCAGTAATAACTCAAAAATCATATGGGTGACTTTTGTTAATATGGGTTATAAAATATGCTTAAGATTTCCTTAAGAAATTTCTCTAAGGCAAATGGATAATATATTTAAAACTTACACAAGATCAAACAATTCAAATACCAGAGAAGCAATTCTATTAATAAAAAATTAATGTCAATATCATCATTCAGTAACTTAACAGATAAGTAAGAATATGAAATGCCCTTCATATATACTAAGAGGTCCCAAAAGAAATTCATAAATGAGTATCACTAACAAAGCCAGAAAAAAGGCAGAACATGGCTCTTTAGATATAATTAAAACAAAAATACTTAGCATTCTTATCACTTTTCTTCCATAAAAGGTAACTTTTATGCTAGAATAGGTTTAGTTAATCAAGTATTTCCCTTAATAAAAGCATAAAACATACTGCATATGAATCATCAATTTTTAAACACTCCATCTATATGAAACTTTATCTAAAACTATACTAAAAATAATTCAGAAGGCCCTTGAAAATCTTACCACCTCAAGATCCTCATTAAAAATATAAACATTTGGGACACCTGGGTGGCTCAGTTGGTTAAGCGGCTGCCTTTGGCTCAGGTCATGATCCCAGTGTCCTGGGATCGAGTCCCGCATCGGGCTCCTTGCTCGGCGGGGAGCCTGCTCCTCCCTCTGCCTCTGCCTGCCTCTCTGTCTGCCTGTGCTCTCTCTCTAACTAGTAAATAAATAAAATCTTAAAAAAAAATAAATAAACATTTGACAACACTGAAAAGTTGGTCTTGATGGAATTACATTTTAATTCTAAAAGGCACATTAGCTTCTGAAACTGGGATACGGCTTTCATAATGGAAGGTATCTAGCCACTGCCACTGGTTTAGATTAAAGTTGAATTTTTCCAGAGAAGATGTGCATCTACTTCTGCAGTCATCTGGGAATACCACCAACCTGAGATCAGTGTGAATTAAATCCACTATTGCTGGCTTTTGTGGATCACACTGATAATATGACTTCACACTCCAAACTTGAGGCCTGTGGTTCAAATTCTCAGGGGAGGTTTTTATTGTTTCTTCTCTAGCCAGTGCCATGGTTGACATTTGTAGTTTCTTTGTTGTCCCTTTTCTGCACAGGTTAATTTCTCATCTACCCCTAGATTGAAGGTACAGACCCTTGGTGTTTCAGCTTTATAAAAGAGGTCCCCTGGGACGCCTGGGTGGCACAGTTGGTTAAGCGGCTGCCTCCGGCTCAGGTCATGATCCCAGCGTCCTGGGATCGGGATCGAGTCCCGCATCGGGCTCCTTGCTCAGCAGGGAGCCTGCTCCTCCCTCTGCCTCTGCCTGCCAATCTGCCTGCCTGTGCTCGCTCCCGCTCTCTCTCTGGCATAAATAAATAAAATCTTTAAAAAAAAAAAAAAAAAAAGAGGTTCCCCTATGACTCCCCATCCGGAATATTTTTTCCTTCTTAGTTGTACATAACATAATGACACTTTTTACCATCTACAATGTCCTAGATTTGATGAAATATTGTTTAAATAGGTTTCTGTAGTTTCTATTAAGTAGACTTCAGGCCTCCTATATAAACTGATCATTAACTTGCAAACACTTTTATTCCACTGAGTATTTCCTTCTTAAGCCTGTAGCTTTATATCCTAAAAACTTACAACATGTGTTGCTATATTTCACAAAAAACTAAATTACCATGTACAATGAAAAAGCCAGAAAATAAATGTCTAATTATAATTTATCTTTTTCAGCCTAATTCCTAATACTTATGATGGTTTATAAATTTCTAGTTGAAAAAAAAATTAGCATTTTCCCTCAAAGCAAATAAAACTCTAGATTTGACTCTAAGGACAGAAAAGTAAATTCTGAATTACTTAGGTATAATAATGGAATGCATTCTATTTAGCAAAGCAAATTTAGAATAACAAAAAATGTACTCATCTTTCTAACAAATTATTACAAATTCTAATTCGGCTTTATGTCTCATAAACCCAAATCAGCCTTCATTTCCTTTATTATTTCATTCAGTATAGAGATAAAAACTAGCAATAAATATGCTAAGAAATAAATAACCCCCTATCAAAGAAGCATGATTTATCTTTTAAATATCAACATTCTGAAAACTGATTCCTTTCCAAAACTCTAAAAAGCATTCAGTAGCAATACCTGCAAAAAGAAAAAAATGCCAAGTCTACTATAATGTGAAATTATATACTAAAAGAAGAATATGAGAAAACTGACCTTAAAATGAGTCAATGATGTGCTTTAAGACAATCTGACAACTTGAATGACCAGAACTGAAAAGAACTCATTTCACTTGACCAGAGTTGACCTGCTCTACTTAGCAAAGGCAAACTTTAAGATGTCCTGGTTTCCCTTGTAGGGAATTGTAGGAAAGGGCACCCACTGGTAATAGCTAGCATATTAATCATGTAACTTCTCACTTAATATTTAGAACTATCCTATGAGGTAACTGATCATTATTCTTTTATTCTACTAACAAGGAAACTGAGGCTTAGGGGTGTTAAGAAACTTGTCTGTGGTCACCCAGCTCCTAGGGTAAGAGTAGCAATACTGATCTATTATTAGCTAGTAACTTCCAGCACAGGTTAGACATTTATCACCACTGCTTCAGGTTATGATTAGTTTCTGGGAAAACAAGATGGTTAAGGTCCAACAGAAAAAGAAATATATAAACACTATGTACAACAATGTTTTATAAGAACTCTACAAAGTGTGAAGGGATGAGGAAAAAAAAAAAGAGAGGGATGAGTAGGAAGGCAACACGTAGGTTGTCCTCTGTAAATGAACTAATTGTTAATAATCAATGCCTCTTTAAGTAAAGAACACCCAAAATGTATTTCCTGGTCAATATACTTTCTTTTCAAAGTATTAATTTACTGTTTTTCATTCATGAAAACCTATCAAACTATGTTCTGCTGGTCTAAATTCAGAGTATATAAAACTCACACATATTCAGAGTATGCATTTAATGTATGTAACATGCATAAAATCTAGATTATAATACTGAATTATTTGGTTTGGGCAGGAAAAAGGCAGAAAGTGTAGATGGAACACAAAATGTTTCTGACCTGCCACTTAATCTGAACCATCCACATCAGTGATAAAAACTGTACTAACAATGAAAGGAATTTACTTTTCTCTGTGACTCTTCTAAAGTAGCAGAAGAGTGTTTTAAGCTTCTCTGGTTTCCTTGATGAACGTCCTTCAAACAACCTGAAAAAGACCAAATAAAGAAAATAAAAAAGAGTGATCTAAAATGCCTTAATGATTCACAAACAACTAAATAAATTGGTACCAAGTAAAGGAAGGCAATTCTATAATGACAGAGAACTGGGAAACCAGATTCAAAAGGCATCTGGAGAAGACTCAAACCAACTAGAACCAGGCTTCTCAAAAGTTGTTCGAGTCAGATGGCACTCTCTAGCAACCATGTTTCTCCCATCTATCTTCCCCCAGGGAGAAGGCACCATCTGGCCCCCCAAAGTCAATTAGGCCAGTGAGTTAATGCTCAATCATGTTCCCAGTGGCAAATACTAATAATTCATGATATTACTAGGTAGTTAAATAAATGAACAAAAATGGTACATGAAAAAAAATCCCCACCATTATGTTGGGGGAGGGATGGCAATGGATGATTATGACACTGACAAGCAGGTATGACACAGTATTTAAGGACTGACCAATCTTTGGTAATTAAACAGATATACCCTTTGCACAGTAATCAAAACAATGCCTATTCATCTAGTTTCCAGCAACCTGGACTTGCACTACTTAATTTAGTCTTCTTTGAAATGACGTGTCATTGTTAATGGTAACACATAATGCAATTTCCTCAGGAAAGAAAAGCAGGGTTTTGGAAGATATGACCTGAATAAGGAGTTCGCTAAAGAATTTCAAACACAAAAGCATGCTTTGGGCATAAGATCTAGCTTTCCAAAGGCATTTAAAAATTATAAAGAAATTCTGCAGCTATAAATGATGAGGTATTATTTATCTGCCTCTAGTCATATACTCTGGCTTTACAACTAGGAACCCTTCAAGTAAAAGTTCACTTTAATAAGTGACAAAATGGGTAAAATTTTTCATTATTAGAAAAGCAAGCTTATATAACTATGCAGAGAGGGGAAAGTTAATTTCATGAGAAAATCCTATTGAGCAACTGAAATGAATTAGGGAAAGGGAAGGAAATGTAGATTTCAAATGATCCTGTTTTCAATGATCTGAAATAATGTACTCAGGGTCAACTTCTGAGAAAGCAGTTTATGTGAATACTTATTTCCTGAAAAGAATACTAATGTCAGAAAAGTATTTTAACCAAATTTAAAACTGAACCAACTTAAAAAATAAATAAAATAAAATTGAACTGATTTTTAAAAACAGTTTAAGAGTTCCTGTGTGGGGGTGTCTGGGTGGCTTGCTTGGTTAAGTGTCCGACTCTTGATTTCAGCTTGGGTCATGATCTCAGGGTTGTGACATCAAGCCCTGAGTTGGCACTGCGCTGGGGCATTTAGTCTGCTTAAGATTCTCTCTCTCACTCTGCCCCACACCTCTTAAAAAAGAGACCCTGTATGGTAATTTTTACTCACTTAAAAGAACTTTTCAAAAATGTTTATTACAAATACTCTTAAAATCCAGCTGCCTTCAGAAAGAAAGGATCTTTGAGAGCACAGGTTTCAGCTTAGTTTCTTATGTAATATGTCAACTAGGACAGAGTTTATTTAAATCAAAATGATAGTCAAAATGAAGAAGCCACCTGGTAGTTTAATTAAACATCCAGTATCAAATAAATGTGATTTAGTAAATGAATATCTTGGGAACCATTGCAAAATCCCTTTCTAGGTTTACTACTTAGTAGAGGGAAACAGTATGAATATAAAGGCAGCCATCACCTTTTCTTACAGATGAACTAATATACTACATGATCCAAGTGAAGTTCCTCTTCCACAGAACTACTGTGTAGTAAGGAAAAAAGTATTTGTTATCCTTAAGAAATAATTCTCCCCAAAATAAAGTGTCCCTGCCTTGTATTTGTGGTCAGTTGTTTGTAAAATCACATTGAAGTTCACATATTTCATAACCACGATGACAAATTAGTAAGCCTAAGAGCCTCTTGGGACTGTAGATTTATTACCCTAGCAATATTGACTTTTCTGGAAGATTATATGGCAGTTTTTATCACCTACTACAAATGAGCACCCATTGTTTATCTTGTAGGTCCTAACCTTATCAGTACAAAGTCAAGCAGAATCTCAAAGTATAGTTTTTTTGTTGCTCCAAGCCTAATTTCAAATCACTATGTAACCAAATGCTTTCCCATCTTCCTGATGGAGCAGGAAGTGCCATGTGAGGTGAGAGGAATAAGAGACAAGAAGGAACCAAAAAATCAGGGAAGATGAAGCAGGTTTAAAACCCTTGCATGAAGTCTAAAATTCCACAACAGTGAAGTCTGAAAGTACTATGCATAGCCACCCAAGTAAAATCAATTATCCTGGCGTGAAAACTACATTAAAAACACAGGTAATAACATGAGTGAATATCACAAGAGTGATATAATATCTGAGAGACAGCATCTAGGGGGAGGAAGAAGACAAAGAGACCGAGAAACGAGCTCCAAGAAAGGAGAGGGACAAAAAGATGAGGCTGAGGGGCATCTGGGTGACTCAGTGGGTTAAGCCTCTGCCTTCAGTTTAGGTCATGATCTCAGGGTCCTGGGATTGAGCCCCACATCAGGCTCTCTGCTCAACAGGGGGCCTGCTTATGCCCTCCCCGTCCCTGCCTACTTGTGATATCTGTCTGTCAAATAAATAAAATCTAAAAAAAAAAAAGATGAGGCTGAGAAGGCAGAGAGGGAGAGACTAACAGAGATGGGGCTGGAGAGAGAGGGAAGGAAGAGAGACAGAAATGCACACAGAGAGAAAGTCACCCAGAAATAGAGACTCAGAGAATGAAACCTTATAATAATTAAGCACTATGAGATTTTTAAACTTCTCTACAATTTTTTTTTTAAAGATTTATTTATTTGACAGACAGAGACCACAAGTAGGCAGAGAGGTGGTGGGGGTGGGAGAGGGGGAAGCAGGCTCCCTGCTGAGCAGAGAGCCCAATGCGGGGCTTGATCCCAGGACCCTTGGATCATGACCTGAGCTAAAGGCAGAGGCTTTAACCCACTGAGCCACCCAGGTGCCCTCAACAATTTTTCTTTTTTAATTTAGGTTTTCAAGTGCTGGGTATGTATATTCAAAGGCCTGTTTTGAGTCAGCAGGTATGCATATGACCATGCACATAAACTAGACCACAATAACCCTTTTGCATGTAGGAAAGACATTTTGGCATTTAACTGAGTATTAGAGCATTTTATTTATTTATTTATTTATAAAAGATTTTATTTATTTATTTGACAGACAGAGACCACAAGTAGGCAGAGAGGTGGTGGAGGTGGGGGGGCGGAGCAGGCTCCCTGCTGAGCAGAGAGCCCCATGCGGGGGCTTGATCCCAGGACCCTTGGATCAAGACCTGAGCTGAAGGCAGAGGCTTTAACCCACTGAGCCACCCAGGTGCCCCTAGAGAGTATTTTAAAAAGCAAACAGAAAAAGCCAGTCAGGCAACCTCACTTTTGCTCTAAACAAAACTTTTTATTTTCAAGGAAATAAGTCCATCAAGGGTCAGATACTTATTAACTGATGTTTTTCTTTCCATACATATAAAGAAAATCATAGTTTAATAAAATCTTTCCCTGAATAGAATATTGATAACATTACTGGAATTGAATTCTAGGCACACAAACACACCCTCATGTGATTTCAAGTTAAGGATTAATCCCATTAGTACACAGTAAATCAAACTCAAAGCACTGTAACCTCCACTTTAAAATAGATGCAAATGATAATCTGGAACCTAGCCACAAAGTCATTCTTAGCTCTTCTGTGAAGCAATCTGCCATATGGCCCCAACAGCACTTTCAATCCAGGGAAGAGGCAGATGTAAAAGCCTCCTGGGCTGACCACTGCTGCAACCCACAATTAATCTCTGATCATCAGTTTCTAAGCAATCTCAGAAGCATCAATGCTAATCACATTGGAAGCCTTTATATGAATGTTTAGGCCCTGAAAGGCAAGCAGGGGAAAAGGTCAGGGGTATTTAACATAACTAAGCAGAGCTGGAAGAACACAACAATAAATAAAAACAGGAAGACTTATTCAATTTATTGACGTCAGCCTCCCACCACATACTCTTAACCATTTTTCTTATTCAATCAACTAGCTAGCCATAGCCCTTCTGAGGCTAACTACACACACATACACACACAACTCCCAACTGCCAGAAATATCATCATAAATAGCAACTAGGCAAAAAAGACAACACCACCATAACAAAATGCTCCATAATCAGTTTACCAAATGGCTCATCAAATTAGGTACTTGATCTTTCATAAGTCGCATGAAAAAGGGGAACTTTTGGTTGTTTTCCACTTCTGGAGCATATACAGAGCATTTTGCTCAAGAGGAAGTGAGACATAATAAAAGAGCACTGAGTGTGAACAGAAGACAGTATCCAGGTCCCAGTTCTGCTGACAAGTCATTTACTCTCACTAAACCTATCAGTATAGAAGTTTCCCTACCAGGAAACTACCACTGGTAGAATCAAAGTAAAGTGTCAACAGACAGCATTAGTGATCATATATAGTCATCATTTCTGGGTTTGTTGTTGTTGTTGTTTTGCTAGTTTAGGCTTATTAAATACATACCATCTCAGTGCAGCCAAGTGCTGACATCCTGGCTGCTAGGATTCCCTAAAACAATTGTAGAGACTACCATAGGCTTTACTTGCACTTAATTAATTTTCAACATTCTTTTCAATATTCTTTTGGCGACCAAAAGAATATCCATCGATCAGAAGACAGGAATACTGGGGACGCCTGGGTGGCTCAGTTGGTTAAGCGGCTGCCTTCGGCTCAGGTCATGATCCCAGCATCCTGGGATCGAGTCCCACATCAGGCTCCTTGCTCGGCAGGGAGCCTGCTTCTTCCTCCGCCTCTGCCTGCCTCTCTGTCTGCCTGTGCTTGCTCCTGCTCTCTCTCTGACAAATAAATAAATAAAATATTAAAAAAAAAAAAAAGAAGGAATACGGAGTATGCTTGTATTCAAATTTTCAATAGATTAAGCACTCATTTGGTGAAAATGCTACTGGGATACTATGAGTTTAAATCCTTTCATGGTCACTCTGGACTAATGAATGACTTTCATTTTACAGATCAAGAATTATCTCCTAAGGATAGTTTTAGGTCCTGATTAGCTATGATGCAAGAAGTATTAACCAAATTAACCTGAATAATTATTCAAATGGAGGCCAGATAGCAGAATGGTTAAGGGACACAGCTTCTAGAGGAATACTTTATGCTGAGTTTGAATCCCAGTTATACCAGCTAACTTAGGGAAGTAACCTACCCTCTCTAAACCTCTATTTTCTCATCTGAAAAATGAAAAATATAATACCTAATTTACAAATTTGATATATTAGGTGAAAAAATAACAGTATGGTGACTGATATATAGCAAGTACTTAATAAACATTAGGTACTGTTATTAAGAATTATTCTCATACAAAAAAAATTCTCATGCCCAGCAAAGAAATCAACATTCATTTACATAAAATGCTTACATTGTTCAAATCCATATTCCCTTCATTAAGAAAAACAGCTCAGCCTCTTTTCCTGTCAAACCTAACATACTGATGTTCAGAGCCAACCAGCTCAAATTTCAGAATAAATGATCCTGAACAATGAAAAAGATAAACACGTGCCTTTGCCAAGAAGTTCCAGTATTCCTCTGTCAGAAGTTTAGCTGAAAACCAATGATGCTTTAAAATGAAAACATGTGGGGTTGCTCAGGTGGCTCAGTTGGGTAAGAGTCTGCCTTTGGCTCATGTCATGATCCCAGGGTACTGGGATGGAGTCCCACATCAGGCTCCCTGCTCAATGGGGAGTCTGCTTCTCCCTCTTCTTGTGCTCCCCCTACTTGTGCTCTCTTTCTCTCTTACTCATTCACTCTATCTCAAGTAATAAAATCCTAAAAATAAAATAAATAAAATTAACACATCTTAAAATTGATATAAAGCCTGGTAATTGCAGCAGGAAATGGGAAGTCACAAAAGCCAAGGCTTCCCAAGACTTCTTCTACCTGTCAGTCATTCCAAACCTGAGGTCTATTTTACTACTGAGAAAAGAATGCTGTCAATGGAGCAGGGGCCCAGCCCTTAGAGGACCCTGTGGACTTGTTTCTTTTACATGCTGAATGGACAGTGATGGGGGAGGGGAGGTTATGATACTGTGTCTATGGGGCTATAGTTAGGAAGGAAGAAGCTAGCTGTTTAAGAAAGGCTCAAAAAATCTGTAGGAGGGGCACCTGGGTGGCTCAGTGGGTTAAAGCCTCTGACTTTGGCTCAGGTCATGATCCCAGGGTCCTGGGATGGAGCCCCACATTGGGCTCTTTGCTCCACAGGGAGCCTGCTCCCTCCTCTCTCTCTCTGCCTGCCACTCTGCCTACTTGTGATCTCTGTCAAATAAATAAATAAAAATCTTAAAAAAAAAATCTGTAGGAGTCCAACCTCAAAATCAAATTATGAAAATCATCCACTCTTTTCATTAACTTTGTCTTCTGCTCCATTTCTGATGATTGACTTGTAACTATTTTTCTTCTGATTATAAAAGTAATATGTTTATTACAAACAATTTCAAAAATATAGAAAAGGATGAAATAAAAGCATTAAATATGTTTATCTCACTACCCAATGGTAATCATACTTTTTTTTTTTTTTAAGATTTTTATTTATTTAGTTGACAGACAGAGATCACAAGTAGGCAGAGAGGCAGGCAGAGAGAGAAAGGGGAAGCAGGCTCCCTGCCAAGCAGAGAGCCCGATGCGGGGCTCGATCCCAGGACCCTGGGATCATGACCTGAGCTGAAGGCAGAGGCTTTAACCCACTGAGCCACCCAGGCGCTCCAGTAATCATACTGTTACTCATTTTCTTGTCAGTCCATTTTCCATGCTCATACATGTATTAATGTGAACACAAATATATAATTAATAGACACAGATATTTTAACATAATTGAGATACTCTACATATAACTTTTTAATCCTTATTAAAGCCTACAATTGCTAATTCTTTTTTTAAAGATTTTATTTTATTTATTTGTTTGTTTATTTGAAAGAAAGAGAGCAAGGGGAGGAGTAGAGGGAGAGGGATAAGCAGACTCTACACTGAGTGTGGATTCAGGCATGGAGCGTGATCCCAGGATCCTGAGATCACAACCTGAGCAGAACTCAAGAGTCAGATGCTCCAGCTCAACCACTTGAGCCACCCAGGCATCCCTACAATTGCTATTTCTAATCATGCTTAACCTTCTGCTCCCTTTCTGTGCTTTTTCTTATTTTTTTTTTTAAGATTTTTTATTTATTCATTTGACAGGGATCACAAGCAGGCAGAGAGGCAGGCAGAGAGAGAGGAGGAAGCAGGCTCCCCGCTGAGCAGAGAGCCCGATGCGGGACTCGATCCCAGGATCCTGAGATCATGACCCGAGCCCAAGGCAGAGGCTTTAACCCACTGAGCCACCCAGGTGCCTCTGCTTTTTCTTATTTTAACCAATAAGGTATATATATTTGTAGTTATCCACAGAGAGCTTTTAGCTTTTCTAAGAAAAGGGCTATAAATATTTAACCAAGATATCAGAATAAAGTGATTTGTGAAGAGTTAAAACACCAAATTCTTTTTTTTTCTTTAAGTAAACTCTACACCCAACATGGGGCTGAAACTCACCATCCCAAGATTAAGACTAGCATGCTCTACCAACTTAGCCACCCAGGTGCCCCTAAATACTGAATTCTTCATGGGTGAAACTTAACATCTACAATTTGTTTAAAAAATATATTTCTTAAGTGGGGTTGGATACTTAACAGAATAAAAAATTCTGTTAAGTACTGAAGATGAATAAACATGGGTTCACAATACTGTTTTCTTTACTTTTTAGTGTTTGAAAATATCCCTGTTTTAAAAATAACCTTTTTTGGGAAAAGAGGCTCTCTGATATAACCTTAACTTAGTAAGAGAATGCATAGTTCTAATCTAAAAAATAAATTTAAGGGGCGCCTGGGTGGTTCAGTGGGTTAAAGCCCCTGCCTTCAGCTCAGGTCATGATCCCAGGGTCCTAGGATGGAGCCCCGCATCAGGTTCTCTGCTCAGCTGGGAGCCTGCTTCCCCCTCTCTCTCTGCCTGCCTCTCTGCCTACCTGTGATCTCTGTCAAATAAATAAATAAAATATTTTTAAAAATAAATAAATAAATAAATTTAAGAGGTCTATAATTAAATCAAAGAATCAATCTGAGAAAGCTTGGATCTAAAACATCAAAAACCTGAGGGACCATCAACATACATGCACTAGCTTACTACTCATCCCACAGAAACAAACTGTATGTAAGTGGCCATGGAAACCCAAATTCTAAAGCATTTTTTTAAAGTAAAAATATATTTATTTATGTATTTATGTATTTATTTTTATTAACATATAATGTCTTATTTGCTGCAGGGGTACTTGTCTGTGAATCATCAGCCTTACACAATTCATAGTACTCATCATAGCACATACCCTTTCCAGTGAATTCTAAAGCATTATTAATTAGAGCTACTGCTTACCAAAACCAGAAAAAGTTAATTTTAGATTTTTTTTAAATTAAAAATTTTTAAATTTATAGTATCCCTGGTGATACTGGAGCTGATCAAACATTTATTCCAAATAAACAGAAAGACTATTTACAGAGATCCTTTTTATTAATATAACTAATACTCTTCATGGAAACAGATAATTACATTTCTACAAAATTAAATTTCCACTGTTTACTTACATACAAAATTTGACCATTTCCTTTCTATACTAAAAAAATAACCTGCAAGAGATGCATATCCCTTAACTATGAACAGAAAAAAATTCTTAAACAATTTCCCAAATAAGCCAAAAAATTATAGTTAATAAACAGGTTCTTTACACAATTACAATTGTAGATACCAATGTTCTTTGTTTTCTCTCAGTCCTATCCCAAATACTAAAGAAATCAAAGGCAAAAACTTGAATTATATATTGCTTAAAAATCAAACATTTCCTAATTCCTATGGATAAGATGCAGTTTGAAAAATAAAAAACAGTAAACTAAGAACTAAGGATCTAAGTTTTCATCCTAGCACTCTGCCACTAATCAATTTCTCAAGTACTTCATCTGTAAAACTTATTTTCATTCACTCAATGTGGATTTACTGAAGGCCTACAATGCATGAAACTTAATGAAAGATAAGACCCCTTGTCCCCAATGATGGAGTGCCTGGGTGGCTCAGTCAGCCAAATGTCTGACTCTTGATTTTGGCTCAGGTCACAATCTAAGTGTTGTGAGAGATCGAGCACCATGTCAGGCTCAACACTCAAGAGGGAGTCTGCTTGAGATTCTCTCTCTCCCTCCGCCCCTCACCCAGCTCTCTCTCTCTCTCTTTTCTCAAATAAATCAATCTAAAAAAAAAAAAAAATCCTTGTCCCCACTGAAAGGATGAAACAAACAACTGTAACAAAGCAGGGTAGGTGGCACAGTAGGAAAAGTAGAGAACACTAAAGGCACATGACTGGTTGTACCCCAGATGCTTCCTTTCACCCACTCACCAATCCAGTCTGTCACCATCACAATGACTTGCCCTTCAAAGGTCACCATACCTCCACCCTGACTACTACATGATCCCAGCTATCATCCTTTCCTTCCTGGTGTATTGCAATAGCCTCTCCAACTGGGTAAACTCATTGTACCATGGCCCTTCTCCACTCAGTACCCACACTGTAGTCAGAATAAACTTTTGAAAATGCTAATCTGATCAAATACATCAGCTTCCTCCTCCTCCCATACCAAATCCTTTGATGAGTTTCTATTGCCTTAGGAAGGCCTAGTAGGCACAGCAGGATTGCCTACTGGCCCCCATCTCCTTCTGCAAGTTGTCCTCTCTCTCTGTGCTGCAGCCACACTGGTCTTCTCTCAGTCCCTGGGGATATCATGTCCTTTTTACCACAGTGCCTTTGTACATGCTGTACCCCATGCCCAGAATGTAATCATCTCTCCTTTTCTCCTTGGTAAAAACTTCTACTCACCCATTCATACTTAGTTCAAAAGTTATTTCTTCAAAAAAGGTTTCCTTTATTAAACTATATCCTTTTTAGTAAAGTATCATAATGCTATGTACCTCTCCTTGATGTAACAGAGGTACACAAAGACCTTCATAGGAACCCAAAGGAGTAGCAAACCTATCCTGGCAGGATCCGAGCTATCAGAAGCAGTGATAAATGAACTGATGCTTGAAGAAGGTATAAAATTGTGGATGAAAGAAAGGCATAGAAGTCAGAAACTGGTTCATCCCTTCTCTTATAACCCTCAAGGCACTTAACAAACTGTGGAGCATACAGTAATTGCTCACTGTATGTTTGAACTAGATGACTAAATACTATTCTCTTAAAACATACTTAGCTCTAACATACTGACTCAGAATTAGGTCAACAACATTTTCCTCACAACTGGTATTTACACAATCAAAGAGAATATAGTATAAAATGGATCTCTTGCTGGGATTTTAAATAAATTCTCTTACACAGATGACATTATTTTTCATTGTTTCTCCACTCCTCCTTAGTGTTAATAATGGAGAGTAACCATCTAATAACAAAGATTTTCATTGAATTTTAATTATCTTGCCTGCAAAATGGCAAAAATACCACTTAACTCACTGCATTATAAAGATTAAATTAGATAATTTGACATAAAATGTTTGGCCTATGGCAAATCCCTGGACAAATATTAGTTCCTTCCCCCCTTCTCTATTTCACTTTTAAAGAGGTGTTCCCTGAAAACATACCGATTGAAGTTAATGTCTGGGTAGCTAGAATACTCAGATTTCATCTTAGCATTTCGCCGTGGAAATGTGCAGAAGAAAGCATTAGCTAAAAGACTGGCAATCTGTTCCTGTGACATTGTGATGGAATGATTCATCTTCTGTTTCAGGAGTGGTATTGGCTGATAGAGGAAACAAAATATACAGACAAGAAGAGCAATAATTAGTTTAGCAATTTTAAAAGCAGAGGCACCAAATTGCATTTGCTAAATTAAGGCAGAAATAATTTCAGGCCACTCTTGAATCCGTAAATCAGCAGTACTGTTGAAGTCAAGGGCAGTTCATCAAGGATGATTGGAAAAGTGTACTTGTTTGACAAACTGCAGATTTCTAATCAATAATAATGATAGTGAAGAGAACACAAAATGCTACTTATTAGCGGAAAACAAGACTGCTTTAGCAATTAGGAAATAAAAACACATTATCCATGTAATGAAAAATTTAAATAAAAGATGAAACAAAAAAATGCAACATTGAGTTTAGCTATTATTACATATGCTAAATTTTATTTTCACTTGTATTTATAATTGCCAGATGGAGCAATTTTTCTATTTTAGTCCTAAATAAAATTATCTAAGGAAAATAGTTAATAAACAAGTCTTTTCCTTCTACTTCTGAATCACACTTTACTTTGACAATTTCTTTATGAGACCTAAATCTAATTTTATTAAAGCAATTAACAGGACAGGTGTATACAGACTTCTGTGTAACTTGTAAGAAGACAGGCATTTCCTACATACTCATTTTAAGCCAAGGAAGACACAGGGCATTTTCCCTTCAAAGTTTTTATGATGAAAATGTCTTCTAGTTGTACCAAATCCAAATTCATTGACCTTTTCTTTTCAGTATAATCCAGGGACCTAACTATTATGTTCAGTGGGTCTTATTCTATTTTAAATGTTTAAACTATGCTTTCAAAGCTATGATGGCAAAGTCAAGTTTATGTATCAGTTGTAAAGTTTTTAAAATGCTCCAACAAAGGGATGCCTGGGTGGCTCAGTTGGTTAAGCGGCTGCCTTTGGCTCAGGTCATGATTCCAGCGTCCTGGGATCGAGTCCCACATCGGGCTCCTTGCTCGGCAGGGAGCCTGCTTCTCCCTCTGCCTCTGCCTGTGCTTGCTTGCTCTCTCTCCTCTCTCTGTCAAATAAATAAATAAAATCTTAAAAAAAAAAAAATGCTCCAACATAATGTTTAAGATGCTTTTCCTTCTACCTTTCAGTAAGACACCAAAGTAAGAATCCTGGATGTCTGCATTCATTTCAAACCAGTTTACAGGGGGTATAGCTCAGTGGTAGAGCATCTAACTGCAAACCAGTGCAACCAGCATTTGACTGCAAACCAGGGGGGTATAGCTCAGTGGTAGAGCATTTGACTGCAGTACACAAAGACAACTATCCTGATCATATCTAAGGAATCAACACCAAAAATGAAACCGAGGAAAGGCAGGCAAGACAAATCAAAACTGCCAATAATATAACAATTTTTTTCTAAGTAACAGAAAACGTACATCAGTGCTAGAATAAGAATTTGCTAGAAAAAGAAAAGGTTAAATTTGCAGTTATTTCCCTTGGGAAAATACAAAGTTAAACTAACAAGGGAAATGGAAAGAATCACTATAATATCCAAACTTTTCTCCTTTTAGGCCTTAGCAATTACCATTTCTAAGAAAGAGGAAACAAGAGGTCATATGGGTTTCTATTTCCATCCTATACACTTATTTACAACCCAGCAATGAGTTTAGAAAAGGTGACAATGTATCGGGGTGCCTTGGTGGCTCAGTGGGTTAAAGCCTCTGCCTTTGGCTCAGGTCATGATCCCAGGGTCCTGGGATCCAGCCCCGAATCAGGGGCTCTCTGCTCGGCAGGGAGCCTGCTTCTCTTTCTCTCTCTCTGCCTACCTGTGATCTCGGTCTGTCAAATAAATAAATAAAATATTTTTTTAAAAAGGTGACAATGTATCAATGGCTTCAAGCAAACGGTTACTTAGTTTTTAAAAATGAGCTTTTAACTGCCATTTACCAAGTTATCCATAAAAATGACTTTAAAAAGTAACGGTGATATTTTAGGCTTACTTAACAATAAACACAAACATCTCTTCACCCCCAAATAACAAAACAGTACAATTTTAAGTATAGTAATTGATTTCAATTTTCTTGGAGGAAGAATGTCTGAAAGCTCAATATTTGGGGAGAACTAGAAAGTGTGAATCTTTTAAGTGTTCAGCTAGGTAAAATAAGAGACTGACTGATACGAAGATCTTTCAAAAAGTTAAACTCCAAAATCTGTTTCCTTCCTTTAATTTGCTTTTTATAAATCTAAAATTTACCTTTTGGGTTTGGCCTAGAGAATGTTAATGTGATAAATCATTAAATAACCACATATGCAATTTAACTTGCCAAAGATACATTGTGATATCAAAGTGAAATGTTAACTTTCATAGCAGAGATTTACTTTTCAGTAGAGTAGAAAGCCCAGACTTAAAATGTTCTCCCCATTAATACATGAATAGAAGAGCAAAATTGTTTTTAGCCAGGCCAAAATGTTGGGGAGCCACAAGTCCAATTTTGTTTTACCAAGTGCCTTGTTAGAACTTAGAAATTTAGGAGCACCTGGGTGGCTCAGTGGGTTAAGCCGCTGCCTGCGGCTCGGGTCATGATCTCAGGGTCCTGGGATCGAGCCCCGCATCAGGCTCTCTGCTCAGCGTGGAGCCTGCTTCCCCCTCTCTCTCTGCCTGCCTCTCTACCTACTTGTGATCTATCTGTCAAATAAATAAATAAAATCTTAAAAAAAAAAAAGAACTTATAAATTTAGATGTTTTTGAATATGTATCTCATTACATAAAATATGGAAATGCTCTTGCCTAAATGCAAGGGGAAGAGAAGATTAAG
The DNA here is from genome assembly GCA_003697995.1 of Taxidea taxus jeffersonii. NCBI lineage: Eukaryota > Metazoa > Chordata > Mammalia > Carnivora > Mustelidae > Taxidea > Taxidea taxus. The sequence continues at coordinate 52,194 of ML103561.1, forward strand.
TGATTCATGTCTAAAGGCTGTATACTATCAATTATGAACTACATGTTGAATTAAAAAACCATTTAATTAAGCACATGGAACTTGAGGTCACAAAGAGGATTTTTCAAGAAGAATATAATATAGTAGGGGGAGATATATAAAGATAAAAATCACAAAATAATGTTCTAAGTGTGACCTGAGTGTCATAGGAGGGGTTAACTTTGGCTAGGAGAGGTAGGGAAGGCTTCCCAGGGGACATAAAAGTTAAGCACAACCTAAGAGATAGTGAGAGATTTTACTAGGTAAGGAAAAAAGCATGGAGAAAAAGGAAAAAGAGTGAACATGACACATAAGCAAGCAAAAAAAAAACTTCCAACATAAATAAGGAGTATTAATATGTATTTTCCCTGCCCAAGAGAAAACTTATTTCAGATACAATGCATTAATGATGTGAAATTAAAGTTACACAAAATGAGAAATATCACAGTAAGATGCTAACAAATATGGCACAATCAAAAAACATATAGTGGTTCTTAACTGAAGGTGGCATGGTCCTCAACCATTTGGTTATGTTTTTAGGTTGTTCCAATGACTGTGGCTGTGGTTTTGCAGGTATCCCCAATGACAAGTTGCTATGTGTGAAACCATTTCTCACGTGTGTAAACTATTCCACCAAAAATGTTCCTAGGGCCTCTGTGGAGCAACAGTATTACCAATACCCTGGCTAGCATCCATGCAGCAAGGGGGCTGGCTCTAGAAACAAAAGACAGAAGCAAATTCACAACCTATGTTGTGAGAAACATAGGAAAAAAATTATAAAGAACAAACCAACAACCTCTTATGGTGATCTGAAAATGTGTCCACAAATTCTTTGATATTTCCTCCTTTTTAAAGATTAAAAAAAATTTTTTTATATTAGAAAGAAAGAGAGCATGAGTGGGCGGGGCAGGGATAGAGGGTGAGGGAGGGAGAATCCCAAGCAGACCCTGAGCTGAGCGCAGAACCCAACACAGGGCTTGATCTCACAAACCTGAGATCATGACCTGAGCTGAAACCAAGAGTCAGACACACTCAACCGACTGCGCCACCCAAGAACTCCGATATTTCCTCCTTCTAAGAGAGTCTAATTACCATCTCCTTGAGTGTGGATTAGATGTAGTGACTAATTTATAATCAACAGAAAAATAGCACGATGATAGTAGGTGCCTTCAAAAACTAGGTCAAAAAAGGCACTGCCAATTTCTTGTTCTCTCCCTTAGGTGGCTTGTTCTGGAGAAGTTACCAACCATGTCGTGAAGACAACCCAGTCAGCCTAGCCAGAGGGTCATCGCAAGAAATTGAGGGCTTCTGGGCACCTGGATGGCTCAGGTGGTTAAGCCTCTGCCTTCAGCTCAGGTCATGATCCCAGGGTCCTGGGACTGAGTTCCATTATCAGGCTTCCTGCTCCGTTGGGAAGCCTGCTTCTCCCTCTGTCTCCACCTCCCTCTCTCTGTGATGAATAAATAAATAAAATCTTAAAAAAAAAAAAAAAGAGGAAACAAAGAAATTGAGGGCTTCTGCCCAAAGCCTTATCAGTAAACCAACTTAGAGGCGGCTCCTCCAGTCTCAGTGCAAGTTTCAGATGAGGACTGCAGCCCTGACCAACACCCTAACTGCGACCACAAAAGAGATCCTGAGCCAGAACCACTCAGCAAAGCTGCTCCTGAATTCCTGACAGAGACTGTGAGATAAATGTTTGTTGCTTTAAGCTATGAAATTTTGAGGCAATTTATTATGTAGCTATAATTAACATACTCCCCCCAAAAAGAATACCAGATTCTTTCATTTTTAAAAGTTAAAAAAGTACCATGAGCTGACTTGTTATATAATATACCGCTGTGGGGGTAAGGAAGAGCCATTCTGAAGATGCAATGTTCTAAATCCATTAGTATGTCTTAGAATAATGACATTTTTTTTTTAAGTCAGAGACTGTTTAAACAAAACGAGAATAGGAACTCTGAATAAGCAAACCTCAACAGTGTAAACTGAAGCTCAGAAATTGAATGCTGCATTTTTAATGTCCTTTTGTAGCATTCCCTCTAGCCTCTAACCTTTTCTTCAGTATAGCAAAATCCTTACACTCTGGTAAAAACTGTTTCCCATCTCTTTCTTCTCTCTCTTTGACCCTGGCCATTAGAGTTAAAAAGAAATTCAATTGTGAGTGTCAAGGACACTACTGAGGAAGAAGTTATTTCTACTAACCTGGGTGCAAATATTGGGCAGACAGAGTGCAATTTTCACCATGTCAGGCAAAATGGACTGATATAAATGTTGAGCTTCTGCTTCTTCAAGTACCTGAAAACCAATCAAATATATTAGTGAATAATAACCAATGAACAAATGTTTGTTATGAAATTAAATTACATACCTGCTTTTCACTGAATCCCATAAGGCCCTTTATCAGTATCATCAAACACATGTAAAAGTACACCAACAGACATGCACTAAGGTGGAACTTGGGTATTTAAAAACTCATTTTTTAAAAATATTTTATTTATTTATTTGACAGAGCATAAGCAGAGGGAATAGCAGAGGGAGAGGGAGAAGCAGGCTCCCCACTGAGGAGGGAGCCTACTACGGGACTCTGTCCCAGGACCCTGGGATCATGACCTGAGCCAAAGGCAGATGCTTAACCGACTAAATCACTCAGGCACCTCTACAAATTCACTTTCAAACATATCTAATCTACCTGAATACCCCCTGAAAGCTAATTAAGTATCCCAAATATCAAATATCTTTCATATCAACTTTCACAATTAAATGAAACACTTGCAAATAGAAAAACCCAGCACATTCTGCTTTTGGTTACAATTAAAAACTGCTAGACCACTAAGGACTCACTAAGAAACCCTAGAACCCATTCAGTTTCAATTGTTCATAATTTTAAAAAATCACCATAAAAAACACACTAATTATTTCAGAGCACAGTATATTTTTCAAATCTAACCTACTGGGTAGTAAACAATGAGGTTTCCATTGATCATAGAATTTTTATTTTAAGGCACCCTTGGGAGGTTAAAACCACAATTCCCACATCATAGTCTGAAGCACAACAAAGACAACATTCATAGCCCATTTTTATCTTTTATACCTTCCCATCTGTACAGGCTTTAGAAATTACTTTAGGTCTTTTGATCTAATTTCTCTCTAAAAATATGTCTTTAAAAGTACTGAAAATGAAAACACTGTTAATTTGGAAATTAACCAATTTGGAATTAACCAAATAACCATTTGGAAATTGTTAAGTCAGGATTAAAGTAAAACATTTATCAACTTAAAATTGCATTTGAACTAAAGGTGGTCTCATTTATAACCCAGTCTGATTCTGTTGTTATTACATAGGAAAGAAAACTAAGGCCAAGGAGGTTACCTGATTATCCTAGCTTGAGAAGGTCAATTAGCAACTAAATCAAAACTAGAACCCAAGTGCTCCCACCTCTACTCCACTACCCTCCCCATTTCTCTACTTGAAAGGGATTAATGAATATACAGACTCCTCACAAACCTACAGACTTTCTTTGCTATAAACTGGAATTAAAGAACATTCATTTGTCTATCTGAAGCTGCACAAGATATGTCTGTAAATAGAAAAAGTAACAATTTACATCCACTCTGGTTTTATAGAGAATTTCTAACACTAAGAATTGTCATTATACCAATACGCTAACATCCAACCTATGCTTAAGCTCCCTCTCTAAATTAGGACAGTGTTAGATCTTTTATTGTAGTCCCAAAGGTCCTTAAACTGTTTTTTTTTTCTTTTTGCTAGTCTATTTTCTTTGTATTGTTCAAAATGAGTAATTCTGTTGTTCTCTTTCAAGTTCACCATTTCTTTCTTCTGTCATCCCATTTCTTTACTGGGTTCATTCATAGCACTTCTTTAAAATTTTCAATTATTGTATTTTTCAGTTCTAAAATTTCTATCTGGTTTTATCTTTATAGCTACTATTTCTTTCCTGAAACTATTTTTTCATCAGTTTTGGCAGACTTGTAATAGCTCATTGAAGCCTTTTGTGATGGCTGCTTGAAAATCTTGTCACATAATTCTAACATCTGTTTTATCTTGGGGTTGGGGTCCAAAGATTGTCTTCTCATTTCAACGCAGATTTTCCTGATTCTTGGTGATGAGTCATCTTTTATTGGAATCTGGGTATCTTGGGTATTATGTTATGAGATTCTGGATCTTATTTAAATCTTGCTTTAGCATGCCTTCTGTAACAGAGGAAGGCAAGAGCTAAGTAAGTCATTACTGCCAGTTCAGAGTAGAAACTCAGGCCCCCTACTTGTGAGGAGTGGGGAAGGCATCTTGTGCCACTGGGTGGAGGTGAGAGTTCAAGCTTCCGGACAGACCTCTACTGTACATTTCTAGGGCCCCACAGACCATAACTGGTCAGTATTTTCTCTACCGTTCACAGTATTCTTATGTTTATATAGCATCCAGGGTTTTAACTACATTTAGTAGAATGGACAGGGTGAAATGTCTACCCAAACATTTTAACCTAAAGACATTTAACCTTTATATGTCTAAGTGGGCTGACAGCTTCTCTTTTGGGTACCTAACCTTGTCTTTTAAAACTGACAGACCAAGTAGTTGCTGCCATGCTTTGTAGACGGTCACAAGCTTTAAAATATCACTTATTTATCTGATAAAATGTTACTGCACCGGACTTCTTCACAACTGTCAATACTTCAGAGCTATGTCTAAATGCTGCTTTGGAAATGCAAATGAGAACATAAAAAAACATCATTCGAGAACATAACCAACCCAACCACTGTTTGAGATAGAATGCATAATTTATGGGGCATCTGGGTGGCTCAGTCAGTTAAGCAGCTGCCTCCGGCTCGAGTCCCCCTTCGGGCTCCCTGCTCAGCAGTGAGCTTGCTTCTCCCTCTCCCTCTACCTGCTGTTCTGCCTACTTGTGCTCTCTCTCCATCTCTCTAACAAATAAATAAAATCTTAAAAAAAAATAGAATGCATAATTTAAAAAGCTACCATGATCTTCAGCTTTCTCACATATTAGTATTTTTATGCAAATGTTACCTTTTATAAATTATTATTTATTATTAACCTATAAAGTACAAACCAACATATAAATGATGAAAGGTTTTTAAAATGTAAGCCATCTCTTTAGTTCCAGAGTAGCAAGAACCTTGAACAACAGAATAAATGTTTATTTATAATACAGCATGTATTATGTTTATTTATAATAATGGCAATGATGATTATAAGGAAAATAAACATAAGACAATAAAAGGAGAGTTTTGTTAAATTTTCTCACAAGTAAAGCCCTGCTCTCTATTGGATAGTCTGCATATGTAACTATACGTAGCAGGTGTTTCTGCATGTGTATACGTGTGTATTGTATTTTTATTCTAGTCCCACAAAGCCATTATGTGTATGTCTCATTCAGAATTGACATAAGGAGTTTCAAAATTGTAATGCCATTTTGTTCATCTCTTCTTTTTAAACTATAAATCTGTTTGTTAATTCAACTCACCAGTAAATAAGTATTTTGAGTATTTATTATGTACCAGACACTGTGCCAGGAAGGAAGACAGAACTGTAAACAATAACAGACATGATCACTGACCTCATGAGTCGCACAGCAGAAAGCCCTATGTTCTTTCTGTGACTGCCCACCACCACCACCACCCCCGCCCCACCCCACAAATAGGTCAGCCCTACCCTGAAGGATTATCCTGGGTCATACTATAAGCTCATCACAGTGACTGTAGAAAGGCTGTCTTTCTTTCTTCCTTTAGCAGACAGAAACACGGACACACTACTTAAAAACAATAACTGATTTGCCAAATGTCAAAACATTATGAATGTTTTAAATCTCTAGAAGCATGTAAAGGAAGAGATGTTTACTTATTTCTTCTTTCTTAGATACTTGGCCAACTAAATCTATGAACTGTGCTCTATTACTACAGATATATTCATAATGACTAAGTACAGTGTCTGGCATAGAGAAAGTATTAAATAAATAATGACTTCTGAACTTTGAGAGAGTAAGTGAAATCTGTAGCTGATAAAATCAGAAAACTACCATCATTTTACTAAAAGAGGAAGTTGCCACTGATCTATTTCTTCAAATAGTTAAGAACAACTTTTAAAAAAAAGTGACCAGTCACAAATCAATGAATATAATAAACACCTTAAGTCATTCCATTTTTTGATACAAACCTAGTTAGATTCCAGTAAAACCTTAGAGTTACTAATAATCTCTTTTAATGAAAATTTTCAAAAAAAAAAAAACTGAAACAACCCTTTATATACAAGGTCTAGACTATTAAATTTTATACATAATTCGTCAAAAAAAAGTACCTCACACTCCAAAATCTGAAGAGGAAAAAGTCATACTCCTACGATCCTGAAATTAAAATAACTACTCAATTTTGTTATGTTAATTTTTTAACTAAATGGCATACTATATTTTATTGCAACTTGATTTTTTGCCTTAAGAGAAAGC
>ML103561.1:59084-79970 GCA_003697995.1 Taxidea taxus jeffersonii
AGAGAGGGGTGCCTGGGTGGCTCAGTGGGTTAAAGCCTCTGCCTTTGGCTCAGGTCATGATCCCAGGATCCTGGGATTGAGTCCCGCATCGGGCTCTCTGCTCGGGAGGGAGCCTGCTTCCCTTCCTCTCTCTCTCTGTATGCCTCTCTGCCTACTTGTGATCTCTATCAAATAAATAAATAAAATCTTAAAAAAAAAAAAAAGAGAGAAAGCCATAGATGTCTTTCCATGTAATAGAATGATAAATGTTACTAGATGTATAATCCCTATCAATAGTAATTATTTTTCCCAACATTGTATGAAACTTCCAAAAATACAGCAAAGTTAAAATAACTATACACTAATACCATATACTCGGTAGTTTCTATAATTAAATCACATTTTTCTACATTTACTTTTGTCACATATCTACCCATCCATCAATCTATTTTTAAATTAACTTTGAAGTAATTGGGTACATCTGTACATTTATCACTTCAGCCTGCATATTAAAAATTATAGCTTAATATTTATTTAGGTTTTTTCAAGGTAAAATTTAAATTCAATGAAATATACTAATCTTAAGTGGTATACTTAAATGGCATATTACCATCCAACAAATTGTTTTACAAATGTATATACCTGTAAACCTAGACCCTTATGAAGATATAGGCCATCATCAAAACCTTAAGAGTTCTCTCGGGCTCCTGAGTGGCTCAGTTAAGCATCTGCCTTCGGCTTGGGTCGTTAATCCAAGGTCCTGGAATTGAGTCCCCCATCAGCCTCCCTGATCAGTAGGGAACCTGCTTCTCCCTCTTCCTCTGCCTGCCACTTTGCCTACTTGTGATCTCTCTTTCTCTCAAAAACAAATAAATAAAATCTTTACAAAACAAAACAGGGGCGCCTGGGTGGCTCCGTGAGTTAAAGCCTCTGCCTTTAGCTCAGGTCATGATCTCAGGGTCCTGGAATCAAGCCCCGCATCAGGTTCTCTGTTCCTTGGGGAGCCTGCTTCCTCCTCTCTCTCTCTCTCTGCCTGCCTCTCCGCCTACTTGAAATCTCTGTATGTCAAATAAATAAATAAAATCTTAAAAAAAAAAAAACCTTAAAAGGTCTCTCATGCCCCCATACCTGAGGGACTACCATTGTCCTAAATTTGTTTATTACAGATTAGTTCTGCCTCTTATAAAACTTTATGTATTAGAAACAAAGGACCTGTACTATTTTATGTAAGGTTTGTTTTTTCTTAACACAATGTTTTTGAGATATATCTATGTTTTATCAGTGATTTTGTTCCCTTTTATTATTTTATTGCATTGTATGAATACACCATAATTTGTTTATTCATTATCCTGTTGATAGACAACAGGACTATTTCTAGGTTTTGGCTATTAGATAAAGATGCTATAACATTCTTCTATAAATACAGGACTTTTTGCACACTCACACTCTCATTTTTCTTGGGTATAGAAAGGAACAGAATTAGGAGCACCTGGGTGGCTCAGTCAGTTAAGCTCAGGTCATGGTCTCAGGGTTGTGGGAATGAGCCTGCTTTGGGCTCTGCACTGGGCATGGAGCCTGCTTAAGATTCTCTCTCTCTCTCTGTCCCTCCCAATCCCTCCTCTCTCTTAAACACACACACACACACACACTAAAACAAAAAACAATAAAAAACAAAAAACAGAATTAATGAATTAATGGATCATAGGGTAGATAAATGTTTAGTTTTCTAAAGAACTGCCAGATCTTTCCCTAATGTAGTAGACAGCACACTCCCAACAACAAAATATGAGAGTTCCAGTTGCTCCACATCTATATCTACACTTGGTCGTCTTAGTTTCAGCCTTTCTAGTGTTTCTGTACTAAGATTTATTTCAATTTTCATTGGCATTTCCCCAATGACAAATGATATTGAGCACTTTTTAATGTGCTACTTGGTCATTTGTATGCCTTTCTTTGTGATGTCTTTTAAATTCTTTTGCTCATTTTTTAAATAAGGCTGTTTGTCTTCTTGATTTTTAATTGTAGTTTTTTGTATATTCTAAACACAAGTCCCTTGTTAGAGAAACTTTTTGAAAATATTTTTTCCGTGTCTTTAGTTTGTCTACTCATTTTCTTAATGTACTTATATGATGAGTATTCATTAATTTTTTTTCTTTTATGGCTAATGTTTTCTGTGCCCTATGAAATCTTTCCCTAAATGACAAAGATACTTTCTTCCAGAAGCTTCATGGTTTTAGCTTTTGTATTTAGAATTATTTTCTATGTATACTGTGTAGGAAGAGCTGAAGTTAATTTTCCCCCCATATGTATATCCAGTTCTTCCAGCACTATTTGTTAAAAAGATGTTTCTTTCTCGCACTAGATTTCTTTGGCACCTTTGTTGATAATCAAATGATTCTGTAATCATGGGTCTACTTCTGGGTTTTCTTGGTTTCTCACAGATCAATTTGATTCTTTGTTTCATTTTGTTTTTATTTTAGTATAATTAACATACAATGTTATATTAGTTTCAGATGTATAATACAATGATTCAACAATTCTATATGTTACTCAGTGTTCATCACAATTTGATCCTTATGTCACTACTACATTAGTTTCCCTAGGATGCTATGATGAAGTACCACCAACTGTGGCTTAAAACAACAAAAATTCATTCTCTCATAGTTTTGGAGGCCAGAAGTCTGAAATCAAGATGCTGGCAGGGTTTTCCTCCCTCTGAAAGCTCTAGGGAAGAGTCTTTCCAAACCTCTTCCTAATTTTGGTAGCTACTAGCAATCCTTGGGGTTCCTTGGCTTTAGAAGCTTTCAACAAATAATAGCTACTATTATGATGGTGATACATATTTTACCCTCTGTCTTGTTTAACATTTTACTACAGTTAAATGACTAAATATGGGACAAGACTTAGTTCACATTTCCCTGACTTTCCTAATTGCTCCTTCCTCTGTGACTCTATTGTAAAACATAGACACCTGTACTACAGCACTTATTATAGCTTATTATAGGAACTTATCCACTTAATGCTTGTCTCCTCTCCTCCAATCTGTGAAACACTGCAACAACAGGGATTGTATCTCTGATATCTTGCATTCCTGTACCAAGCACAGCATTTAGTACTCACTATTATTTGCTGAATAAAGAGTTAATGAAAATAAAAACATTACATTTTACCTTGAAAGTATCCCTGAAAAATAGAAAGCATAAGGACATCTAAAGAAACTACAGCTCAAAGGAGGTAAAGCAGTTTCCCACACTCACACTTAGTGGCATAAATTAAGACTAGATGCCAAGCCTTTGCTTGCCAGGTTTTAGAGAATGGAGCACTGGCCAAGATACTGGAAGACTATAGTCAGAGGCGCAGATCTGCATTTACTCTCTGTATTAACAAAAAATTCCTGAATTCTTTATTTCCTCATCCGTAATAAGGATAATTCTAACTCTGTTTAACTTACAGAGTTATGAAGGCTCAGATGTAACAGTGTTTTATGAATTTTAAAGCCCCACATACAAATGCAAAGTAATAATAATAGTAACAATAATCTAATGGGCCAGTAATTCACCACCTTTCTGAACTGAGCCTCCCTCTTCCATTATCACCCCCACATCAATTAACTGCCAAGTCCTATTGACTGATTCAGCAGGAACTTAACATACTCCTTACCTCCTCTTAATCACTACTACTAAGCTCCCCTGACTCAGCCCTTCATCCAATCTCCCCAAGAGTGCTATAGCAATCTAACTGCTCTCCTGCTGGCCCACCTTCAGTTTCCACACAAGTACACCCTGGTGTGTCCCAGCTCCACTTGGAAGCTTTCAATGGCTTTTCATTGCCTTTACAATACAGTATAACTCTTTGAACTAATAACCAACTATCCAGCCTTAGATGCTTGTCTAGTCTTCTTTAGCACACATACACACCACCTTCTGTGCATTTTACATACTGGCAACTCAGCAATTTACTCTTCTTTTTTTTTTTTTTTTAAGATTTTATTTATTTATTAGTTAGAGAGAGAGAGAGCGAGCACAGGCAGACAGAGTGGCAGGCAGAGGCAGAGGGAGAAGCAGGCTCCCTGCGGAGCAAGGAGCCCGATGCGGGACTCGATCCCAGGACGCTGGGATCATGACCTGAGCCGAAGGCAGCCGCCCAACCAACTGAGCCACCCAGGTGTCCCAGCAATTTACTCTTCTTGAGCACTGACCTGTGCTGCCACAGATACAATGTGTGCTACACCTACAATATCTTTCCTACTCAACTTTAAAACTTACCTAACCTTCCGATGTCTTGCTCAAACAACATATTGCTTCAAAGTCTATCCAGTTTGATTTGCCAGCTAGAAGGTTAACTTTCCCTCTTCCAATTTATCTGTACTTTTTCTTCACAAGACACTTACGACTTCCTGCTTTATACTGTAGTTATTTATGGATATTCCTACAAGTGCTTACTAGAAGTTCCTTTAAGACAAGATTTATCGGGGCACCTGGGTGGCTCAATTGGTTAGGCATCTATCTGCCTTCAGCTTAGGTCATGATCGCGGGGTCCTGGGATCAAGCCCCACATCCCTGGTGAGCAAGAAGCCCGTTTCTCTCTCTGCCCACTCATTCATATGCTTGTTCGCTCTCAAATAAATACTAAAAACAAAATTTATGTTGATTCACTATGCCTAGAACAGTGATATTCATATGTGACATTCTCAATAAATATGTGTTCAATTAACTTAAATTTTCTATCATAGGTAATTTTACAAAGCTCACCCTCTTCCTTCTATTTCCTATGAAAATCACCACTGCTTAGGGCAAATATTTCTTTCCTTTTTTCTTTTCCTTGTTTTTTTTTTTTTTCTTTTTAGGGAAACATAAATTAAACTGCACATGGGGTAAGCTTTCTACAATATATCTAAAACTTAATGGGATCCCAAGCCAGAAAGGCAGGTTCATACTTCAAAAATTAAAAAGAAAGGCACACAGGTGGCAGTTAAGCAGCAGACTTTTTGGTTTCTGCTCAGGTTGTGATCTCGGTGTTGTGCGATGGAGCCCTGTGTTTGGCTCTACGCTCAGCATGGGGTCTGCTTGGGACTCTCTCTCCCTATCCCTCTGCCCCTCCCCCCGCTCTCTCTCTCTCTCTAAAAAGAAATATATAAAACCTTTAAAAATTTAAAAAGAAATAACACAAGTGAGAATTATCAAGATCTTTCAGACCGACTTATTCTTCAGGCATATCTTGAGACTACAAAATTAAATGTTAAGAGAGAAAAAACCAATTATATCACTAAATTATGTAAGGGTAAAAAAATCAACTGGAGAAGGTGAATGTTTCTAACATTTATTTGTGCATGACTCAGGCTGACACTTTGAAGAGAAGAATGTGACAGCTTACAAGAAAACAAACTCACTCACTCCCCCTTAATTTCTGAAGGCTCATGCAAGTCTGACAGGCCAACCACAGGGTGATCTCTCATGTGTATCATCCATGACAATTACGGCTTCAATAAGAATGTTCCCCAAATTTTAATAAAGCCCAGCTGGTTTTCAGGAAATAGCTAGCCTAACATTTTCATATTTAAGAAAGCATATTTCAGAAATTAGTGAATTATTTTGTGTACCTAATTAAGACTGTCTAAAATTTTTATCTTAAGGCATCAAAAGAGGTACAAAATGAATATCATGGAGAACAAGGTGATATGAAAGGCTGAGTGCTAACAGGGGTCAATGTTGGTGGCAGGGAAAAGAGCTATGCTGGGAAGCCACTCTGCCCGTCTCTCATCTTTGCTTTGGTTTGGTTTTCCTCTTCAAAGAACTATTAAGAGTTTCCCTATGAATTTTCAAAGTGCTATGACTAAATCTGGGAATCACCAATAAAAATCGCAGCTCATTATAAGCATTTGAAATGATTTAAGGATAGTATAAAAGAGGCTTCAAAGTATTTATCTTGCAACTTACACTGGAAATAACCTGTACCTGTCATTACAGTAATTTGATAGTTATTTAATATGGGGTAAATGTTTCAGCCATTTCCACTTCTTCCCTATCACTGGTTGTCAGCAACAGAGGAATAAAAGGAAAAAGAGTGCAAGCAGTGGATTCTAATTTTATTCTACATCTCCAAGCCCACAGCCAAGCTCCTATTAGCCAGTACAGGCAAGAGAAATAAGGAAGGAGTTGAGAACGGGCTCTCCTGGATGGTCCTCAGAATTCCATTTCTAGCCTCTCCCAATCACTGTTCTGTTGCTCATGATACAACTCTGCACTAGTTTCTCTCTTCATCCAGAAAACCAGCCACCATTGCCTTAAAATTCACAGGTTTTTTACATGGAAATTTCACCATCATGTACTCTAAATTGAAATAATTAACAACTAATCTGGGAACACAAGCAATTTACAAAGAATATCTTCACCCAGTTCTTTAAACAAACTATGCCTCTAATCAACAACTGTCACACTATCTCCTACACAGATTTCATTAGATTATACACAAATAAAATCATATAGGTTTATGAAACATGAAGGAAGCTCTTCTCTAAACCATATTTACTGATAATGACAATCTTTTTCCATGCTAATAATAAAATGCACTGAGTATTACCTTAGGACAAAGCATAATAACGCATCCTCACTATCCTGTCTCCAAAGGAGAATTTACTTCTCATTACTGTTATGGTAAATGATTATCCTTTAGGGAACAATCCCACACTAGCACAAGATGCTCTGATAGGTCTTTCTCATCTTTCACTCCTATTACCCTATGACTGCATGGCCATATCCATCAATCACGTTAGCAAACACCACCAAACCACAACGCTATTACATAAAAGCCAACAGATATTTTCAATACCATAGAATCACATTATTATCCATCTTTTATAGCCATGCAATCAAACTGAACATGACAAGATTTCAGAGAAATAGCTAATGGTAATACAAGTTTTCTAGTCCTGGAAGTAAGATGAACTTAATTCATTCAAGAAATGTGAGTAGTAACTTCAATCTTTTACTACAGTTTATACTTTTAAACTTAACGAGAATATTATTGAACTGTAAGAAATACTTTTAAATTATTTTTTTTTAAGATTTTATTTATTTATTTATTTGTTAGAGAGGGAGAGAGAGCAAGCACAGGCAGATAGAGTGGCAGGCAGAGGCAGAGGGAGAAGGAGGCTCCCTGCCAAGCAAGGAGCCCGATGCGGGACTCGATCCCAGGACGCCGGGATCACGACCTGAGCCAAAGGCAGCTGCTTAACCAACTGAGCCACCCAGGCATCCCTAAAATTACTTATTTTAAAGTAACTTTTAAGATAGTTCAAAGACAGCCTCTCACATACCACTAGAAAAATAATTTGCCATATAAACAAAGTAATGTATATACATATTATGGTGCCTAATTCTTAATATAATTCCTAAATTATACAGCATGAATTAAAAAATCAGTATTATTAGTGTACGCTTCACTCTTATTAACAAGGCTGAAACACACTTAATTTTCCCAAAAGGTTTGAGGGCACCCCCTGGTGGCAGATTCTTTGGGAAAAAAAATAGTAGTAGAAAACAAATATTATCACAATGAAAATAATCTTTTTGAAAAAAACTGACCAAGCTCTACTCAACAACTCAGTTATTTCAGGCAATAGCCAATGTAGAAAAAATCAAAATGTGATCAAAGAATGTTAAGAAATCTCTGAAGCTCCCTATGAAAAAATCAGACCAGCAGCGGCTTTCAGGTAGCAAGACCAGCAAGATGTCCAACACAGAAAGAACCTGAGACATGATCTCGTCCAGTACAGATGAAAACTTCCTAGCACATGTATTGACTAAGTATTTGAAATGTGGCCAGTGTAACTGAGCAACTGAATTTCAAATTTCATTTCACTTTAAATAGCCACATATTGCTTTGGCTACTGTTTGGACAATACAGATCCAGTCCTATTTGCTACTACTACTCCACTGCAGAGAAAGTCACCAGAGTAATCGATGGAAGATTCAAAAGTTTCCAGACATATGTAGAACTGGATGGTACAAATATATATGACTAAATCTGTACCTCTTTGTTTGGGGATTTTTAAGTGCAACTAATTTAATTCAACTGCACTGAGCTACTTTTGGTAACTGCAATTCATTTTAGAATATAGAGAAGTTTGAAAACATAGAATTATTCCTTTTAAAATAATATTGGCTTTATAACCTATATAAAACTGAAGATATCTGACAACTGGCATAACATTTAGGTATATCAAATAAAGCAGAATAAGTGTTCAGGCTTAAGTATCACCCGGGGCATTCATTCTTTTCTTACATGTAGAGAATAAAAAGGTAAATGGGTCCTTGGACTGTGGATTAGCTGAGCTCGGGAATCCAAGAAAGAGAAGAGCCCAGAAGCCAACCTCTACTTGATACCGAACTCTAGTAGTACGTTGCTCTTTATTTAGTTCAAGCACCTACGGAGCACTCACTTTGTCTAGGACATCACATGGAGCACTGCAAGGAATAAAGGCAGACAATGCAAGGTCCCTGTCCTCTAGAAATTCACTCCTTTTAGGGTAAAAATGTCCTATAAACAACCATAAGGGTTGTGTGTGCTGGTCTCACTCTTTCTGATATCAACCGACAATCTCAAAGGGTCAAGTAGCATTTTACACAAATAAATCATCCTAAATCTTCCGTTAAGAAACTGGGGCTTAAGACCCACATTTGTGTGTTAACCTACTCTTCTTGAATATCTTGAATTTAGTTCAAGAAACATTTACTAGGCACCAGCCATAAGCCAGAAAACACTAAGATGCCCTAGAGAAGTTTAGCCTCATAAAGAATGCAGACATTTGGGGCGCCTGAGTGGCTCAGTGGGTTAAAGCCTCTGCCTTCGGCTCGGGTCGTGATCCCAGGGTCCTGGGATGGAGCCCCACATGGGGAAATCTCTGCTCAGCAGGGAGCCTGCTTCTCCCTCTCTCTCTGCCTACTTGTGATCTCTGTCAAATAAATAAATAAGTAAAATCTTAAAAAAAAAAAAAAGAATGCAGACATTTTATAGACAGATCACATCTATAATGCAACAAGTTCAATATAATGCAACAACTTACGCAACAAGTTCATGGAGGTACTACTGTCAGCACTGAGAGGAGTTTTTAGTAGATAAAACTACTGTCCTCTCTGGGAAGAGAGGAAAGAGTTCTTGGAAGAGATAAAGACTGCTCAGTCTGGAGAGGTGGATTAAGAGCAAGCAAACAGCATGCCAGCGAATCATAAGCAATGGTCATTAGAATATCAGGTTTGGAGCAGGGCAGTGGCAAGAAATGATGCTGGGGAAGTGGCAGAGGCAAGGCCACAGAATACCATAAATATCACCCAGGATAGCTGAAAATAGATGAGGTGCCACATAAGGTTTAAAGATATATGCTTCAGAGAGCTCACTGTGTAGTGAGCAGCACGAGGGATGGATTTGAAAGGAGCAACACTGAACACAGGGGTCAGCTGGATGACTGGTGCCATATACCATCTGAGTCATAAAGACAGCATGGATTAGACCAGTAGAGTAGAAATAGAGGTGAGGCCCAAGAAGTGTTTAGGAAGTAAAATTATGGTGTCTTAATATAAGAAGCAGACAGAGAAAAAGAGCTGAAGATAAAGATCCAAGTGTGCCTCAGCATTAAGTGGTATTTAAAGCTCTTGGCACCAGGCTAAGTGATAGGGACATAACAAAGAACAAATTAAATTATAGCCTCCTTCAAGGAAAACTAAGGGAGATGAACAAGGAAAAGTCCATAACAGAAGTGACAGCTAGGCTGGACACTAAAGGATGAGCAAAAGCTAATCAGGCCTTTGTGAGAAGAGTGAGGCCAAAAAAGATAGACTGACATCTGTATCCTAAAGTATAATTCTATTTTGGACTTGCTGAATTTAAGGACTGGAATAAAACTAGTTTTCTTCTGAGATAACAAGAGATGAATAAATAATAATGAAAACCTAAAATAAAGGAACTAAAAAAATTTACCTTTTAGATGGTCTCCAATCTCTCTGAGGTGTGAAGTAGGAACAGATGGACAGTAGAGTGCATGTGAAGATTAGAAAATACTGTGGAAGTTCGCAACCAAAGATCAATTAGGAAAAATACATTCAAGACAGCAAAAAGAACCAAAGGCCAAGTTAAGATTCAACAACAGGAACTCTCAGTTAGGCCTATCAAAAAAATTTTATTATTTATTTCTTGCTTTCGCCCCCTCCTTCCCTCCCCCCCCTTTTTTTTTTTCAGTTAAGAGGAAAGGAAACAGGTAGCCAGATGCCATCAGAGTTGGAAACTAGCAGATACTAAAGATCAATGATAATCAGATGAAAAAAATAGATGACAGTTACCAGGCTGGGCAGGAAGAGAAAGGCAGGAGAGAGCCAACACTGTTTTGCAAGGTGTGTTCCATGTAATACCAACTACAAGGGAAATCATAAGTTGTTACACAAAAAAGGGTCCTGTTTGTAAATAAGTTTGAGAAAAATGTTTAACCGAAACTAAGCAGGTTTCTTTACTGTAAGACTCCTTAGAACCATTCCCAGTAGGAGTATATAATATGTAGCATACTAACTTGAACATTCAACCCTTTACTTACAAAGTATTTGAGCAACATAAGCTGGGAAACAGTGGCCCAGAAGAAAAGGGATAGAAGCAGCAGATTTAAAAAACAGGGTACAGGGACGCCTGGGGTGGCTCAGTTGGTTAAGCAGCTGCCTTCGGCTCAGGTCATGATCCCAGCGTCCTGGGATCGAGTCCCGCATCGGGCTCCTTGCTTGGCAGGGAGCCTGCTTCTCCCTCTGCCTCTGCCTGCCACTCTGTCTGCCTGTGCTCACTCTCTCTAACAAATAAATAAATAAAATCTTAAAAAAAAAAAAAAACAGGGTACAGTAGGAATATGAGAATTGAAAACTAGGAAGCTATATAGTAAAGGAGTAGCCCGGAACCCATGACTTTAGAGAAGGAACTGGCCCTGGGGATAACCAGGTCCAAATTGTGACCATACACAGTCACAGAGGTTAACACAGTAGTGAGTTTCACATACAGACCTGAGTCAGACCAGCACTAGTTGATGACTAGTGTCATCAACATGGTATCAACCAAAGTTGCTCAAGCTGATGTCAGTAACAGGGCTGAGAAGAAAAGGTGTCAAGGACAGGCAGATAACAAGGGAAGAGGGGACATAACCAGATGGCAAGGATGCAAAGGAACAAAGGCTGTTGCACATTGGTATGTGCCCTCCCAAAGTCAATGTGTTTAAATACCAGATCTAAGATCATAGGCCATTAAAGCCACCTTTTTCCAGAGAATTTTTCTTAGGTTCTCTGCTACCTGTAATTAAAATCTTTGAACTTACTGGGCCTCCCTAGCTTTATTCAACTGGTTTCTATGATGATTCTGCCCCTTTCCCTAAACATTTCTAGCTGACCTTATGTTTGGGTGGTATGTTTGACGCCATTCCTCTCTAAGTGGTAAGTCAAGGTAGGCTCTGATGGCATGGACCACAGTGCACAAATAGAAAATGAGACCCACTTCAGCTCAGGTCTATAAGCATCACCCTGGGTTTTCACAGACCTGGGATAGGGTTAAACAATTCAACAATGTAGTGGCATTAAGCACTGGGGCCTGAGGAGGAAAACAATTCCTTCTCTTCAGAGAAGGAAAAACTGTCACTTAGAAAAGCTCCTTCGGCTAAGATAAAAGTTAAGGGACAGCTACTATACAAGATGTTTGAACAAGATGGTAGAGTAGAGCAGTCATTTTGAGAACTTTTATACACATCACAGTTAACTAAGGGCTTGTGAAAACACAGATGGCTAGCTAGGCCTTGCTGCAGCAGTTTCTAATTCAGTAGGTTAGGGGTGGGGCAGAATTTACACTCTTAACAAGTTCCCAGGTGATGCTGTCTGCTGAATCAGTGACCATACCTTGAGAACCACTGCAGTAGAGTAGGTTTCTTGATCTTGGCTCTACTGACCTTTTGGAGTAGATAATTCTGTTATGGAGGGTGCCATCCTGTTCATGTGGGATGTTGAGTGGCATCCATTGCCTCTATCTGCCAGAGGCCAGTAGCTCTGCCCTCCCAGTGGTGAGAAACAAAAATGTCTCCAAATATTGCCAAATGTCCCCTGGGAAGCAGAATCACTCTTGAATTTAGAGCTACCACAACTAACTATAGTAGTTAAGAGCTAAAACTGGAGTGAGAGGCACCTGGATTGAAATCCTGACTTATCACTTGAGCAAGTTACTTTAAGCTCTCTAAGCCTTTGTTTTCAGTTATTTGTAAAATGAAAACGTTAAGGGTATTTGCCTAATGGGGTAGTTGTGATGATTAAATGAGATAAAACATACCACTTACACCATACTTAGTACATACATAGTAAATCTCCCAATTACAAGGACCATCACTGTCGCTACCACAGATAACCAAGTAGGGAGTTACAGCAAACTCCAAGGAGATCAAGGGCACAGGGGACCTTGTAGAGGGGGTTAAATTTGGGAGGAGATAGGGCTAAGCCCAGAATGCGTAAAAGTTAGCAAGTGAACCACGCTGAAATGTCTACAATTTAAGCTAGCTAAGATGCTGGCCAAAAGGAAAGGACTACAAAGGAAGAGAGATGTCAGCTATGGGGAAAGAGGTTGAGTATTTGCTGCTCAGCCAGTAAGCTGTGATATAAAGCACTTTTAACATTCCATTCCCAGTGAAGATGGCCTTTGTGCTACAGACTGAATGCTTGTGTCCTCCCTAATTCGTATATTGAATAACATGTGATGGTATTCGGATGTGGAAGTTTAGGGAGGTTATTCAAGTTATGAGAGTGAAGACGTCATGTATAGGATTAGTGCCTTTTTAAAAGAGACCTTGGAGAGCTCCCTTGCTCCTTGTGCTTTATAAAAATATAGCAAGAAAACAGCCTACATCCATGAATCAGGAAGAACAGTCTACTAAATACCAAATCTGCCAATGCCTTGACCTTGGACTTGACAGCCTCCAGGACTATGAAAAATAAATTTCTGTTGCTTAAAAGCCACCCAGTCTATTGTATTCTGTTACTAGCAGCCTGAATGGACTAAACCACCTTGTTTACCTCTGAGCTGGGCTTCCAGGACCAAGGTAGATTAGACGAACAGCATCACCTGGGGCTTCATTTGAAAATATTCTATATTTCACTATGCTGGAAATAGTTCTTGTTGGAGAAAATGTCTTTTTACAATATTTTCAAGTAATCAAAGAGCATCTGAGGCAACAAGTTATGCCACTAAGCTTACTAAAAGCTTCTTTACCACAATAAAAAATAATTGCTCAGACAGTTTCCAACTGGAATGTATCATGCAATTAATCATTATCTGTCACTGCCATAGCACTACATTATGGGTATGTACTTTTCACAACTAGTACCAACAGTAAAATACAGAGAAGATTATTAGCTCAGTCCTCATTAGATGCAGCTGTGATGGTACACTGGCACTAATAAAGTACTCCCTGCATCGAGAGGACAATGGACCTATTTAACCCTCATTACCAAGGTTACTTCATTGTTGATACAGACTACACACTGAAACTATATAAATTTGAAAAACGGGAGAGGCAGAGCAAGATGACGAGGAGTAGGAGACCTTAATTTCGTCTGGTCCCAGGAATTCACCTAGCTATCAAACCTTTCTGAACACCTACAAACTCAAGAGGAGATGGAAGACAAGAATAGCAGCAATTCTATGAACAGAAAAGCAACCACTTTCTGGAAGGTAGGATGCACAGAGAAGTGAATCCAAGGTGATATTTGGGAAGAAAGACCATGGGGGGAGGAGAAGGTAACGGGAGTCTCCATCAGCCGAATACCGGCAAGTGATACTGATAAGCAGCAGAGAACAAAATGAGAACTTTTAGAAATCTGTGCCGCTAACAGCTCCCCCAGAAGACCAGCAAGAACAAAAAGCCAAGACCAAGTTTACTGATCAATGAGAACTGCAAAACTTCAGTGCAGCAAAGGGGAATACAGCACATAGAATTCATAGCTTTTTCCTCATGATTCTTTAGTCTTTCAAAGTTAGTTTTTAAAATTTTCTTTATCTTTTTCTTTTTCTATTTTTAAAATTTTTCTTCTTTCCCTTTTCAGCCAACATCTTATCTAATCAATTCCTTTTTTAAAATCTTTTTTAATTTTCATTTTTTTTAAAATATTTTATTTATTTATTTAACAGACAGAGATCACAAGCAGGCAGAGACACAGGCAGAGAGAGAGGAGGAAGCAGGCTTCTGGCTGAGCAGAGAGCCCGATGCGGGGCCTCGATCCCAGGACCCGGGATCATGACCAGAGCCGAAGGCAGAGGCTTTAACCCACTGAGCCACCCAGGCGCCCCCTAATTTTCATTTTTATACTCATATTCTATCCCTTCATTGTATTTAACCTTATTTTTGTCTATATATAAGGTTTTCTTTAAAATATTGAGATAGTTTCTCTTAACAGACCAAAATATACCCTAAATCTAGTCTATGACTTTGTTGTAGTCTCCTGCCTAATTAGATTCTCTCCTCTTTTTTAAATTTTTTGTTCTTTATTTTTTCAACCAACTCCTTATCAATTCTTTCTTAAAATATTTTTAAAATTTTCATCATTACGGTCATATTCCATCCCTTCATCATATTTACCCTTGTGTGTGTGTGTGTGTGTGTGTGTGTACATAAATGTAAGTTTTTCCTTAAAATTTTGGAAGGCAGTTTTTTCTAACCAAAATACACCCAAAATCTAGTGTGTGGCTCTGTTCTATTCAGCAGCCTGATCATATTCTTTTTTTTTTTTCTTTCCCCTCCAGTTTCGGGTCTCTTCTGATTTCTTTAGTATATAGTTTTCTGGGGTCGTTGTTTACCCTCTTAGCATTTTGTTCTCTCATTCATTATTCCTCTCTGAACAAAATGACAAAACGGAAAAACTCACCTCAAAAAAAAGAACAAGAGGGAATACCAACTGCCAGGGACCTAATCAATATGAACATTAGCAAGATGTCAGAACTAGAGTTCAGAATGATGATTATAAAGATACTAGCCAGGCTTGAAAAAAGCATAGACGATATTAGAGAATCCCTTGCTGAAGAAATGAAAGAACTAAAATCCAACCAAGTCAAAATCAAAAAGGCTATTAACAAAGTGCAATAAAAAATGGAGGCTCTAACTGCTAGAATAAATGAGGCAGAAGAGAGAATTAGTGACATAAAAGACCAAAGGATGGAGAATAAAGAACCTGGGACAAAGAGAGATAAACAACTACTGGATCACGAAGGGAGAATTTGAGAGGTAAGTGACACCATAAAATGAAACAATATTAGAATAATTGGGATCCCAGAAAAAGAAGAGAGGGCCAGAAGGTATATTGGAGCAAATTATAGCAGGGAACTTCCCTAATTTGGGGACGGAAACAGGCATCAAAATCCAGGAGGCACAGAGAACCTCCGCCTCAAAATCAATAAAAATCGGTCAACACCCATCATTTAATGGTAAAATTTACAAGTCTCAGAGACAAAGAGAAAATCCTGAGAGCAGCTTAGGATAAGAAGTCTGTAACCTACAACAGTAGAAACATTACACTGACAGGAGACTTATGCACAGAGACCTGGCATGCCAGAAAGGACTGGCATGATATATTCAGAGCACTAAGCGAGAAAAATAGGCAGCCAAGAATACTATATCCAGGGACGCCTGGGTGGCTCAGTGGGTTAAGCCGCTGCCTTCGGCTCAGGTCATGATTCCAGAGTCCTGGGATTGAGTCCCATATCTGACTCTCTGCTCGGCGGGGAGCCTGCTTCTCCCCTCCCCTCTCTGCCTGCCTCTCGGCCTACTTGTGTGATCTCTGTCAAATAAATAAATAAAATCTTTAAAAAAAAAAAAATACTATATCCAGCTAGGTTTTCACTGAAAATAGAAGGAGAGATAAAAAGCTTCCTGGACAAACAAAACCTGAAAGAACTTGCAAACACTAAACCAACCCTATAGGAAATAATGAAAGGGGTCCTCTAAGCCAAAAGAGAGCCTAAAAGTAACACAAACCAGAAAGGAACAGAGACAATATACAGTAACAGTCACCTTACAGGCAATACAATGGCACTAAATTCATATCTTTTCGATAGCTACCCTGAATGTAAATGGACTAAATGTCCCAATCAAAAGATACAGGGATTCAGAAACAAGACCCATTGATATGCTGTCTGCAAGAAACTCATTTTAGACCCAAAGACACCTCCAGATTTAAAGTGAGTGGGTGGAAAACCATTTACCATGCTAATGGACATCAAAAGGAAGCTGGGGTGGCAATCCTTATATCAGATAAATTCGATTTTAAACCAAAGACTATAATAAGTGATGAGGAAGGACAATATATCATACTTAAAGGATATATCCAACAAGAAGATCTAACAATTTTAAATATCTATGCCCCTAATATGGGAGCAGCCAATTAATAACATCAAAGAAACACATTGACAATAATACACTAATAGTAAGGGTCTCTAACACCCCCCTTACTGAAATGGACTGATCATCTAAATAAAAGATCAACAAGGACATAAAGGCTTTAAATGACACACTGAACCAGATGGACATCACAGATATATTCAGAATATTCCATCCCAAAACAACAGAATACACATTCTTCTCTAGTGCACGTGGAACAGTCTCCAGAATAGATCACATCTTGGGTCACAAATCAGGTCTCAACCAGCACCAAAGACTAGGATCATTCCCTGCATATTTTCAGACCACAGTGCTTTGAAATTAGAACTCAATCACAAGGGGAAAGTTGGGAAAAACTCAAATACATGGAAGCTAAAGAGCATCCTACTGAAGAATGAATGAGTCAACCAGGAAATTAAAAAATTATTCTGCCATTGCTCATGGAAACAAATGAAAATGAAAACACAACTGTTCAAAATCATTGGGATACAGAAGAAGCAGTCCTGAGAGGAAAGTATACAGCAATACAAGCCTTTCTCAAGAAACAAGAAAGGTCTCAAATAATCGGTCTACCGCTACACCTAAAGAAGCTGGAGAAAGAACAGCAAATAAAGCCTAAATCCAGCAGAAGGAGAGAAATTATTAAGATCAGAGAAGAAATCAATGAAATAGAAACCAAAAGAACAGCATAACAGACCAATGGAAGTAGGAGCTGGTTCTCCGAAAGAATTAGTAAGATTAATAAACCCCTGGCCAGACTTATCAAAAAGAAAAGAGAAAGGACCCAAATTAATAAAATCATGAATGAAAGAGGAGATCACAACAAATACCAAAGAAATACAAACAATTATAAGAACATATTATGAGCAATTTTACGCCAGCAAATTTGACAATCTGGAAGAAATGGATGCATTCCTAGAGATATATAAACTACCAAAACTGAACCAGGAAGAAATAGAAAACCTGAACAGACCTAGAACCAGTAAGGAGATTGAAGCTGTAATTAAAAATCTCCCAACAAACAAGAGCCCAGGGCCAGATGGCTTCCCAGGGGAATTCTACCAAACATTTAAAGAAGAATTAATACCTATTCTCCTGAAACTGTTCCAAAAAATAGAGATGGAAGGAAAACTTCTAAACTCATTTTATGAGGCTAGCATTACTTGATCCCCAAACCAGAAAAGACCCCATCTAAAAGAAGAATTACAGAACAATATCCCCGATGAACATGGATGCAAAAATTCTCACCAAAGTACTAACCAATAGGATCAAACCAACAGTACATTAAAAAGGATTATTTACCACGACCAAGTGGGATTTATTCCTGGGCTGCAAGGTTGGTTCGACATCAGCAAATCAATGTGAGACAATACATTAATAAAAGAAAGAACAAGAACCATATGATACTCTCAATGGATACAGAAAAAGCATTTGACAAAGTACAGCATCCTGATTAAAACTCTTCACAGTGTAGGGATAGAGGGTACATACCACATTATCATAAAAGCCATCTATGGAAAAACCCATAGTGAATATCATTCTCAAAGGGGGAAAAACTGAGAGCTTTTCCCCTAAGGTCAGAACACAGCAGGGAAGTCCACTATCACCACTGCTGTTTAACATAGTACTTGAAGTCCTAGCAACAGCAATCAGACAACAAAAAGAAATAAAAGGGATCTGAATCAGCAAAGAAGTCAAACTTTCACTCTTTGCAAATGATAGAATACTTTATGTGGAAAACCCAAAAGACTCCACCCTCAAACTGCTAGAACTCATAACAGAAATTCAGTAAAGTGGCAGGATATAAAATCAATGCACAGAAATCAGTTGCATTTCTATATACCAGCACCAAGACAGAAGAAAGAGAAATTAAGGAGTCGATTCCATTTACAATTGCACTGAAAACCATAAGATACCTAGGAATAAATCTAACCAAAGAGGCAAAGAAACTGTACTCAGAAAACTATTAAGTACACATGAAAGAAATTGAGGAAGACACAAAGAAATGGAAAACTGTTCCATGCTCATGGATTGGAAGAACAAATATTGTGAAAATACCTGTGCTACCTAGAGCAATCCACACATTTAATGCAATCCCTATCAAATTACCATCAACTTTTTTCACAGAAATGGAACAAGTAATCCTAAAATTTGTATGGAACCAGAAAAGACCCCAAATAGCAAGAGGAATGTTGAAAAAGAAATCCAAAACTGGTGGCATCACAATTCCGGACTTCAAACTCTATTACAAAAACTGTAAATATCAAGACAGTATGGTACTGGCACAAAAACAGACACATAGATCAATGGAACAAAATAGAGAGTTCAGACATGGACCCTCAACTCTATGGTCAGCTAATCTTTGACAAAGCAGGAAAGAATGTCCAATGGACAAAAGACAGTCTCTTCAACAAATGGTGCTGGGAAAATTGGACAGCCAAATGCAGAAGAATGATACTGTACCATTTCCTTATACCATACTCAAAAATAGACTCAAAATGGATGAAAGACCTCAATGTGAGACAGAAACCCATCAAAATCCTTGAGAATACAGGCAGCAACCTCTTCAACCTCAGCTGCAGCGACTTCTTCCTAGAAACATCACCAAAGGCAAGAGAAGCAAGGGCAAAAAGATGAACTACTGGGAATTCATCAAGATCAAAAGCTTTTGCACAGCAATGGAAACAGTCAACAACACCAAGAGAAAACAGACAGAATGTGAGAAGATACTTGCAAATGACATATCAGATAAAGGGCTAGTATCCAAAATCTATAAAGAACTTAGCAAACTCAACACCCAAAGAACAAAGAATCCAATCAAGATATGGGCAAAAGACATGAATAGATATTTCAGCAAAGAAGACACCCAAATGGCCAACAGACACATGAAAAAGTGCTCAATATCACTCAGCATCAGGGAAATACAAATCAAAACCTCAATGAGATACCACCTTACCCCAGTCAGAATGGCTAAAACTAACAAGTCAGAAAATGACAGGGGTTGGTGAGGATGTGGAGAAAGGGGAACCTTCCTACACTGTTAGTGGGAAGGCAAGATGGTGCAGCCACTCTGAAAACAGTATGGAGGTTCCTCAAAAAGTTGAAAATAGACTACCCTACGAACCAGCAATTGCAGTACTGTGTATTTACCCCCAAAATACAAATGTAGAGATCCGAAGGGGTAAATGCACCCCAGTGTTTATAGCAGCAATGTCCACAATAGCCTTAACTATGAAAAAGCCTAGATGTCCCTCAGCAGATGAATGGATAAAGAATATGTGGTATTTATATATATACAATGGAATGTAATGAAGCCATCAAAAAAAATCTGTAATCTTGCAATTTGCAACAACGTGGATGGAACTAGAGGATATTATGATAAGCAAAATAAGTCAATCAGAGAAAGATAATTATTATATGATCTCACTGATATGAGGAATTTGAGAAACAAGACAGAGGATCATAGGGGAAGGGACGGAAAAATGAAATAAAACAAAACCAGAGAGGGAGACAAACCATAAGCGACTCTTAAACTCAGGAAATAAACTAATGGTTGCTGGAATGGGGGTTGGGGGGGGTGGGAGGGATGGGTGGCTTGGTGATGGACATTGGGGAGGGTATGTGCTATGGTGAGCACTGTGAATTATGTTAAGACTGATGAATCACAGACCTGTACCCCTGAAACAAATAGTACATTATGTGCTAATCAAAAAAAAAAAAATTAAAAACCAAAAATCATTCATCCTGAAAATTTTGAAGTTATTTGAATAAAAGTTAATGATTGCTTAAAAAAACAGATTTACATTTTTTTACTATCCTTTTATCTTCAGATATTATATACCACAAAATCCTACTGGTTGTTAAATATGAGGTCTTACATGTAAACAACAGTGTTAGCAGCTTATCTAAAAGAAATACAGTAGGGACACCTGGGTGGCTCAGTCGGGACGCGTGGGTGGCTCAGTTGGTTAAGCAGCTGCCTTCGGCTCAGGTCATGATCCCAGCATCCTGGGATCGAGTCCCGCATTGGGCTCCTTGCTTGGCAGGGAGCCTGCTTCTCCCTCTGCCTCTGCCTACCACTCTGTCTGCCTGTGCTTTCTCTCTCTAACAAATAAATAAATAAATAAAATCTTAAAAAAAAAAAAAAAGAAATACAGTAGGAACATAAGAGTAAATGTAAATTAATTTACCAGGAATTATAAATCAAGACAGTATGGACAACCAAATAAAAACAAAACAAAACAAAACAAAAAACACTTCAAACTAGTTGACAGAAATATCAATCATGAAAAAGATTAAAACATGGAATTATTATCACCCCTGTAACAGAGTAAATTCCTGGATAATAAAATCAATGCCACAGCAACATTTAAAAGTAATGGCTTCTGGGGCACCTGGGTGGCTCAGTTGGTCAAGCGACTACCTTCAGCTTGGATCATGATCTCAGGGTCCTGGTGTTGAGCCTCACATCAGGCTCC
>ML103562.1:0-11428 GCA_003697995.1 Taxidea taxus jeffersonii
TTTTTTTTTTAAGAATTGACAGCAAGATCCACAAGGCATTTATTTACCAATCCCCACCCCAGTCTTCATGGGACCCAACAGAAGGCAACTGATGGAGGTGTCAAGGCTGCTGCCCTCTGAGTTCCCTCGGGAGGCCTCTGAGGCCATCAGCAGTCCCTGGAAGCCCCAGGACCAGGCAGAGCAGTAGGTTGCCCGGTGTGCCTATGGGGTGGTCAAGTTGAGTGCTGAGGCCTGGCAGGCAAGAGGGTGGGCTGAGGCGAAAGCACAAAGGGCAGAGATGGCACTGCCTAGGGAGCCTTGATCCCTGAGTCCTCTGTGCCTTTTCTCCCCAAAGGTTCCCAGAGGCCAGTGAATTCACATGTGGCTGCAGTTGCCGATAGCCACGGGCCTGTGGTATTCCTCCAGGCCACTGGGGCAGATGTACTGGGCATCCTGGCCCTTGTCACAACCCACAGGCCCACCTGGGGGCTGCCCTGCTAAACCAAGGCCTCCACCACTATACCCGGGCCAGGCCTGCCACAACCTGTCCCCTCCCAGCCTGGCCAGCCTATACTCAAGTTTTTTTCAATGAATATATGTACAATACACTGTAAATTTTATTTTCTCTTATGATTTTCTAAGATTTTATTTATTTGAGAGTTAGAGAGAACAGAGCGGTGGGGAGGGGCAGAGGGAGAAGCAGACTCCCCACTGAGCAGGGAGCACAGGACCTGAGCCAAAGGCAGAGGCTTAACGACTGAGCCACCCAGGTGCCCCTGTATTGCCTTTTCTATAAACTGAATGTTCACCTCTATTGCCAATTTTTGTTTTGGATCTTTGTGTCAGTTTGTCACTGCAAATGCTTTAATATTTAACAGAGATGGGCTCTATTTTTCCAGCCCTTGAATCTGGCTTGAGGTGTGAGCTGTATACTAGTTCCAAGCCTGGCTTTTAAAAGGTACTGTTGGCTTCAGCCTTGATTTTTGGAGGCCTGGGCCACCATTTAAGGAAGTATTCTAGGGGCACCTGGGTGGCTCAGCTGGTTAAGCATTCAACTCTTGATTTCTACTCAGGTCATGATCTCAAGGTCATGAGTCTGAGGCTCCATAGTGGGTGTGAAGCCTGCTTAAGATTCTCTCTCCCTTTCCCTCTGGCCCTCCCGCAACAGGCATGTGCTCATGCTCTCTCCTAAAACAAAAAAAGAAACTGGGGCACCTGGGTGGCTCAGTGGGTTGAAGCCTCTGCCTTCAGCCTCAGGTCATGATCCCGGGGTCCTGGGATCGAGCCCCGCATTGGGCTCTCTGCTCAGCAGGGAGCCTGCTTCCTCCTCTCTGTCTGCCTCTCTGTCTACTTGTGATCTCTGTCAAATAAATAAATAAAATCTTTAAAAAAAACATAAACAAAAAAAAGCCATCCTACTCTGCAAGAGAGATGAGGTGTGAGGCCCTAGGGCTACACAGACATGGAGATGGACCCCAGTGAGGCCAGCTTTCGACACACATGCCCCAAACCCTTAAACAGGCCTTCTGGAGTGAAAAAAAAAAAATGTCCATCTAAGTGCTGCCCAAATTCTTGACTCATAAAATCATAAATTATAACAAAAGTCATTGTTTTAAGCTACCAAGTTTTGAAATATTTCATTAACAGCAACAGAGAATCAGAAGTGTTTTTTTATTTTATTTTTTTGAAAGATTTTATTTATTTATTTGACAGACAGAGATTACACAAGTAGGCAGAGAGTCAGGCAGAGAGGGGAGGGGAGAAGCAGGCTCCCTGCTAAGCAGAGAGCCCGATGCGGGACTCGATCCCAGGACTCTGGGATCATGACCTGAGCCGAAGGCAGCGGCTTAACCCACTGAGCCACGCAGGCGCCCAGAAAAGTGTTTTTTAAAAAGCTCTTTATATACTAGTAAAATTACTCATTTGTCTTTGATGTGGTACAACATACTTCTCCCTGATCTTTTGACTTTGCTTACTGTGGTGGTGTTTTAGTCACCCAAAACTTCATGTGATTTTTACGTAATTGAATTTGTCACTTTTTCTTCTAAAAACCAGCGAGAGCATACAATTGAGGAAAAGATAATTGTTAAGAAGAAGAAAGAGGCAATATCTATGATTAAACTAGATAAGCTTGCAAGAGGAAGCTGAAAACTAAAGAAAACTGAAAAATTCCCAAACACTCAAAGGAAAAATTGAACAAATAGACATCAGGTAGTTAGTTTAAAAAAACTGATTCTAAGTTGTTCTCAAGTCTAATGTAATCACAGTAAAAATACCAAAAGGATTCTTTTAATTAGATAAGATAATTTTAAAGTTTGTAAGAAAAATAAATAAGAACAGCTAAGAAAGTTCTATCGACTTCGAGTCCTGCAAAAAAAGGAAATATTGGGGCGCCTGGGTGGCTCAGTGGGTTAAGCCGCTGCCTTCGGCTCAGGTCATGATCTCAGGGTCCTGGGATCGAGTCCCGCATCGGGATCTCTGCTCAGCAGGGAGCCTGCTTCCCTCTCTCTCTCTGCCTGCCTCTCTGCCTACTTGTGATCTCTCTCTGTCAAATAAATAAATAAAAATCTTAAAAAAAAAAAAAAAAAGAATGTTTAAAAAAAAAAAAAGGAAATATTATACAGTACCTGTAACAGTGACACTGGTCCATACACACATAGATCAATTGAGCAAAATATAAACTATACATATTTACATACACTTGGTATATTATAAATGTGGCATTTTAAATTAAATGGGGGAACAACAGATTTATTGTAATGGTAAAAGAAAAACTGGGTAGCCATCTAGATATTATATAAAGTTGTATCAGTTCTAGGATATACTGGGATAACATTTTAGATGGATTAAAGATTTAAATGTAAGACAGCAAAATCACTTAGAAAAAATAGGGGCACCTCTGTGGCTCAGCCAGTTAAGCATCCCACTCTTGATTTCTGCTCAGGTCATGTTCTCAGCTCAGGTCATGACTCAGGGTCATGAGACAGACCCCTGCATCAGGCTCTGCGCTCAGCCGGGAGTCTGCTTGAGATTCTCTCTCCCTCCTCCTCTCTCTCTTTCTAAAATAAATAAATCTTTTTTAAAAATTTTATTTATTTGACAGAGAGAGACCACAAGTAGGCAGAGAGGCAGGCAGAGAGAGAAGGGGAAGCAGGCTCCACGCCGAGCAGAGAGCCTGATGCGGGGCTTGGTCCCAGGGCCCTGAGATCATGATCTGAGCCGAAGGCAGAGGCTTTAACCCACTGAGCCACTCAGGAGCCCCTAAAATAATAAATCTTTAAAAAATAAAGGATAAAACAAATTTCATGAGCTGTATAATCAGATGACTGGTTATAGGGATCAATCCTCAAAAGTTTAGGAATCGTGACTTCAGAGACAAGAAAGCTAAGAGTAGCTAAGCATCTCTGCATCTGAGATGAAACAAGTCTGAGAGTTTCTTCCAGCCATACCACCTTTGAATTCAACCAATGCCCTGTTTACTCTCTGGACAACATAACCCTCTATTGGGATTGGGGGAGGGGAGAGGGCTTTTTTTTTAAACCAATAATTATGCCATGCCTTTTCTAGCTCAGCCTTAATATCATCCTCAACAGAAGACCTCAATTAAGCGACTTACGATTCTGCCACTTGCCTACGTGGGGTCCCCTTGGAGGAATCCCTTCAACTCTGATCGTCAGTTTCTCCATCTGTAAAATGGGTTTTCCGGTCAAATACAATTTCTGCCAGGCCACAAGTCACTGACAAAACCTAACAGATTTCAGCTCCTCCCCTTCCAGCTGTGTTACCCTGGAAACGATGTGTTCCCACACGGAGACCTTGCTGAGTCCACACACATGCTACTCCTTCACCGAATCTCCAGCCCCGCGACGAAAGACAGGGTCATCTCCATCTTGGTGACAACGAAGCCGACACACAGCAAGGATGAGGAACTTACCCCTTGGTCACACACCGTCAGCGATCTTGATCTTGATCTTGATCGGGCCCAGCCATCAGACTTCAGGGCTTCC
This sequence comes from Taxidea taxus jeffersonii, assembly GCA_003697995.1. NCBI lineage: Eukaryota > Metazoa > Chordata > Mammalia > Carnivora > Mustelidae > Taxidea > Taxidea taxus. The sequence continues at coordinate 3,987 of ML103562.1, forward strand.
CCGCTAGCCAGGCCCTGTCTCCATCTTACAGTAACGGCCCACAAAGGAGAGGAGAGTGGAATTGATTACAGGGCGAACCACAGCGCCTGGCTTTTGAATTCGGATTGTTTGTGGCTGCGAGGGCCAGGTGTGGAGGCCCCTAGAGCTGGGGCTTCTCGCCGCCATACCCTCTAGACGGCGATGCCCTCCGTTATGCGTAAATTCCAGGGAAACAGGCCTTGGGGAAAGCACTAGACCAACCGATCTCACACAAGGAGGTACAACTCTTAAAGCCAACACGGGAAACAGAGCCACAGGAGCCTCCTCCAGGCTCCCTCCAGGTGGCGCTGTAGGACTGACTCACATTCCAAAGTGCACGGCCCCCTTCTGGCTTGCCCCAGGGGATATAGAGCACAGAGAAAAGCAACACCCAAGGCTAGAGAGGCATTTCCCAGGAGCCGCCCAGGTCGCCTCGCGGGCGCCATGCACTTCCGCTTCCGGTTCCTTATTCCGGAAGTTGCTTTCTGAGGTAGCGTGCGGTCTTTGTCCGCTTCCACCATGGCGTACCGTGGCCAGGGCCAAAAAGTGCAGAAGGTGATGGTTCAGCCCATCGTATCCTACGCAGCATGTCAGGACTAGCAGGTTCGGGCCAGAAAGCGGGGGGCGAAGGGGCAGACCGAGAGCGGGCCTGGGGGAGCGGAGTGCGGCCCACATCCCATGAGCCCCCGGGGCGACCGTGGCCGGGAGAAAGCGCGGGTAGTTGAAGACCGGGTGGGAGGTGGGCTTGGGCAGACCCCTGTGGTGGGAAGTGCAGGAGTGGCGCGGATGAGCGAAAGGAAGGCAGCTTTAATTAGGAACTGAGTGAAGTGGGAGTCAACGGTCTCGGAGATGAGGAATATGCGTGCGCCAAGAAATTACTGGGGAGTAAGAGAGTGGGCGGGAATTCCTTTAGAACCTTTCGAGAACCCCTAACGGGTGCCCGACTGGACGCTGTTGATTTCATGCGCGCCAGACCTCGTGTTCAGAAAACAAAGGCGAGATGAGGGTAGGATCGACCAGTATCGGGGAGCACTGTCTGCTCTATGCGTTTTTTCCTTAACCACTGGTGCAGAACCTCATCTTCAGATACTTGCAGAATGTACGTAAGTTATATGTTCTTTGTTGTTTTGTAACTACTTTAAAAGGTGAATTTTTTTGGCTGTGTGTGTCATCCTGTCTGATCAGTGTGTTCTCAAGTTAAAAATCGGTGAAACTAGGGAGCTTGGCTGGCTCAATCGGTAGAGCATGCGACTCGTGATCTTGGAGTCGTGAGTTCAAGCCCCACGTTGAGTGTAGAGATTACTTTAAAAAATCAGTATTAGGGCTCCTGGGTGGCTCAGTGGGTTAAAGCCTCTGCCTTCGGCTCAGGTCATGATCCCAGGGTCCTGAGATGGAGACCTGCATCGAGCTCTCTGCTCAGCGGGGAGCCTACCCGCCCCGCCCGCCTCTCTGCCCACTTGTGATCTGTCAAATAAATAAAATCTTTTTTAAAAAGTCAATATTAAGTGAAACTTGAGATTGAAGGGGTGCTTGAGGGGAAGGGGCTCAGGGAAAGCTCTGTGATGAAATGCCAGCCCAAGCGTTGAAAGAATTGTGTCATCATTACTTTGCAAGACCGAATTTTGTTGGTAGTCATTATGGCTAGAACATTGGAACCTCTCCCCTTTCTTTCCCCTGGGATGAAACATTGGAAGAAGACTCCTGTGGACTTTAAACCACATAGTAAGGTGGGGAGGGGTAGTATACTTAAATATAGAAAAGATGCCAAAAAAGGAAGAGAGGAGGGATAGGCTCCTTTCCTTTGGGAGAATTTCTAGCATCCCAAACTGCGAGGCTGTAGGGCAAAGTATTGAAATTATTTTGGAAATAAGATGTAATTTCTGTTACTCTGATAAATTTTAGTATGGGATAACATAGTTGGAAACAGATTAATTTCAAGGTATTGTATTTTTTAAGTAATCTCTACACCCAACGTGGGGCTCCAACCCACAACCCCAAGATCAAGAGTCACGGGCTTCACCAACCAAGCCAGCCAGTTGCCCCAGGCCATTATGTTTAATCACCAGATCTGAGGGCCCTTCCCCAGGTTGTTAAATGTGAGGGAAGCTAAGAACCTAGAGAAAGCTGTTTTGAAACTGGATTTTGCTAAAGCAGATAAGAAAGCCCTTGATCATTGGAAATTACCGTGTTGTGCTACACTGTCAATTTATACTCAAAATGCATTGAGATGAGAAGCAGTAAGAAATATGCTTGAGTTCCAAGATGACAGGAAAATTAACTTAGTCCTAGTATAGCATTTATTGAGAATGTTTCTTGGCAAGTAACTAATCGTGGTTATCAATTGTTGGATATGAATCAAGTAGTTAAAATTTTTGACTTGAGGTTTTCTTTAGGAGTCGTATTTCTCTATTGTTTGACCGGAGTGATTGGGCTTTATATGCTTGTTTTTTTAACATATCTATTTTCATTTTTTCAGAGATCTCGAATTCAGGTGTGGCTTTATGAGCAAGTGAACATGCGGATAGAGGGCTGTATCATTGTGAGTACCCAGGATGTTTTCTCTCAGAGCAGTTTGTTCACAGAAAATGATTTCACAAAAAATGCCCAGCCAGAGCAGGGTACAAAAAGTCAAAGACGCAACCCAAGCAGAGTTCTTCAGGGCCACTATTCTTGTCTCGTTGTTCTATTTGATGGCTATTGGGTTATTCATAAAGAGGAAAAATTAATTTTTAAAAGTTATTTAAGGGGCGCCTGGGTTGCTCAGTGGGTTAAAGCCTCTGCTTTCGGTTCAGGTCATGATCTCAGGGTCCTGGGATCGAGCCCCGCATCAGGCTCTCTGCTCAGTGGGGAGCCTGCTTCCTCCTCTCTCTCTGCCTGCCTCTCTGCCTACTTGTGATCTCTGTCTGTCAAATAAACAAAATCTTAAAAAAAAAAGTTATTTAAATAACAATATTAGTATTTGAAGGAGGGGACAAAAGAAATAAAATTAGAGTCGAGTGAAAACTAATGGTATATTAGTTCTATATTAGGTGATACCTGAATAGAGCTGGGTGGGGTTAAAAGATTTTCAGGATAAATAAGATTTTCAGGATAACAGAATATCCTAAATAATGTGGGGGGTGATTTATTTTAGAGAGAGAGGTGGGGAGGGGCAGAGGGAGAGGTAGAAAGAATCTCAAGCAGACTTCCTGCTGAGTGCAGAGCCAGATTCCGGGCGTGATCCTAGGACCGTGAGATCGTGGCCTGAGCTGAAACCAAGAATCAGATGCCAACCAACTGCACCTCCCACACATCCCATCCCTAAATAATGTGATTTTTTTTTTTTTTTAAGATTTTGTTTACTACTTTGAGAGAGCAACAGAACACGAGTGCCCAAGTGGGAGGAGGAGCAGAGGGAGAGGAAGAGGTAGTCTCCTCTCTGAGCAGGGAGCCTGATATAGAACTTGATCTCAGGACACCGAGATCATGACCTGAGCCAAAGGCAGACACTTAACTGACTGAGCCACCTGGGTGCCCCTAAATAATCTTTTAAAGAAAGATAAATTATGTCTGGAAAGTTTTAGGATACTTTGATACCTTTAGATAATGTAGGTTTATCAGTAATCTCCCTTGTTTACAGGGGAAAAATACGTTATGGGTAATAGCAAGAGTGTTTTGTAAGGAGCATGGGAAGACAGTGGAGGTTAATCCACATGTATACACACATACTCTGTATTAGACAAGTTATAAAAGATAGGGACAGTGGGTCTTAGGCATAGCTAATCAAATCTTAAATCCAAAAGGCTCCAGAGGTAATTTAGAGTACATCTGGCTTTTTTGTTACCTAAAAAGGCTTTAGGAGGGAGATGGTATTTTAGCTAAAAGATTGGTGGAAGATGAGTTTCTGAAGTTAGTTGGCATTTCTGTATCTAGGTTGGTATATTCATCTGGAGTGGTTTGGGTAAGATTTTACTTGAAAATGACATTCATTTGCCTTATTTTTCTAGGGTTTCGATGAGTACATGAACCTCGTATTAGATGATGCCGAAGAGATTCATTCTAAAACAAAGTCAAGAAAACAACTGGGTAAGAATATATAGATGGCCGGGTCGCCTGCGTGGCTCAGTTGGTTAAGCGGCTGCCTTCAGCTCAGGTCATGATCCCAGCGTCCTGGGATCGAGTCCCACATCGGGCTCCTTGCTCGGCAGGGAGCCTGCTTCTCCCTCTGCCTCTGCCTGCCACTCTGTCTGCCTGTGCTCTCTCTCTCTCTCTCTCTCTAACAGAGAGAAAAAAAAAATCTAAAAAAGAAAATAGATGGCCTTTGGGAACTGTGGAAAGTTTTATTCAGTTGCAGAATTGAATGAGTTGCAACTCAGTCCATGTTTAAATTTAGTTTGCATTTGAAAATTTACTGTGTGGGAGAGTAGTTCACTCTTGAAATTCTCTGCCACTTAATGCTAACCCCACTCCCATTTCTGCTTTTGTTTTTCCACTCAGCTCTCACCAAGGTCACCGAAGACAAATGATGTTAAATCTACTAACAGTCAATATTAGTCTTCCTCAAACTCTGAACAGTATTTGGCACTGTTGGCCACTCCTGCCTTAAAACACTTTGTTCCTTTGGTTCTGTGGTACTAAGATTTTCACTTTTCATTTCTGTTTATTCCTTTTCAGACTTCTGTATGTTTGTTCTCTGGGACCCAGCCATTAAATGTTTTGAGTTGCTCAAGGCTTAGTTGTAGGTCCTCTTGTCATTCCGTGTTACTTACCCAGGCACTCAAGGCTGTATTTTCAATTAACATCTATATATTGACCTCAGATTTACCTCTGTAGCCCTAGACCTCTCTGAGCCTATTCAACTTTTCAGCTTGAATGTCTCAAAGACTCCTCAAAGTTAGCGTGTCAGATTTCAAACTCAGTTCCCTCCCCTTAACGCACTCTTGGAGCTATTTTAGTGTTCCCTGTCTTTCTGAATGGCACCAGCCGCCATTCACTTCACTGATTGATTTTTTTATAACTACCTCATCCCCCTCCAGTTCGCTCTTCAAGCCACAGTTATCTTTTAAAAGCACCAGTCTGATCTGATCGCCCTTTTACTTGAAATCCTTCAGTGACTTCCTGTTGCTAGGAGGATAAGAAAATCTTTAATGTGTTCTGCAAGGTTCTTCATGATCTGGCCTTTTGCTCCTCTGCTCGTTTTGTATCACTCCGTTTCATCGGCTTGTCTTCTTTCAGTTCTTTGAATGTGCACATTTGTAAATCTTTGTGCTGTTGCCTGTGTCTTTAGACTTCAAACGTCAAATATCAGAGTTTGGTTTTGTTTAACTGGGGTAGGGATGGGGGAGGCAAGATGTGTTGTGCTCTCTGAATTTGTAGTAGAACACTCATTAGTCGGGTTATTTTATTAATGTCTCTGTCACTGGGCCAGATGTTTTATAAGTCCTGTCTTTTTTGATCTCTAATAAGACTATTGCCTGATTCAGTGCCTGCTGTGTAGTAGAAATTCAGAAATAAAAATTTAAGTAATGAATGCAATTTCCTAACCCAGTCACCAAAGGATTTTTAGGATTCATGACTTTAAGACAAACTGAGTCCTTTCTTTTAAAAAGCCTAATCATTTGGAGTTTATTTGCATACTTTGTTTTTAATTATTTAATGCCCCAGTTTGCAGCTCACTAGTACTTTTATCTGTGGTAGGGTTCAGGTGCCTCTTTTTTCCAAACCCTAAGGATTCTCTTGATCCTAAAGTAGATATGTGGAAAGTAGAATCTGAGAAGTGGTATGGTGTTTTGCTATGCTTCTTTCTCCTTGGGCTATTTTTGTGAAAGCCTGGATTTTCACAATTAAACTTGTCTTGCCAGGAAGGGCAAACTAGCCTTATTGACATCCTATTCTTTATAAATTAATTGGAGAGTTGAATTCCCATGGTAGTATTTATCCTGCAGGATATATTAGTGTTAACTGTTACAGAAGTTTCAGAAAGTGAAACCATTTAATCTTTGGGATTGATGAGCATTTTTCAGACTGATTTTACTTAACACCAATGTTCCCTGAAAATTTTTATAGACATTCTCAGGAAAAAACTATTCTTTGGTCAAGTAAGATTAGGAAATGGTGGGTAAAGCTCAAACAGGTTTATTAATTGCAGGAATATACTAAGAACTCTAAAAATGGTGCTACAGGATACTGCATTTTTTTTAAAACTTGACACATAAATCAGAGCTGTGGGAAATGTTGGGGTAGATCCATTCATTTGACTCTGGGGTAGATCCATTCATTTGACTCAGTCTATAGAAACGACTTTTCATAAAATAACATTTCTCTACCTTCATTAGGTTATTGCTAGAGAAGTTCATAGGCTCTAATATGCACAGCCTTTCAGTATATGGATATTTGAAAATTTTCACAAGAGAGAAAGCATTTTCAAAATTCTTTAAATATGATCTAAAATTCTGAGGCTAAATGGTGGTTACATGCTTGCTGAGTCGCTATTAATAGCTTTTTTTTCTTTTTAATTCTGTGTTGCAGGTCGGATCATGCTGAAAGGAGATAATATTACCCTGCTCCAAAGTGTCTCCAACTAGAAATGATCAATGAAGTGAGAAATGCTTGAGAAGGCCATGTAGTTTTGGGTTTTTTGAGATGTTCTTTGTTGGGGGAGTATTTCTAAAACATTTGTTCATATTGTTTTGATTATCTTTATGTTATTACCAGAGGACAATAAATGCTGTGGTATTGTTTTTATTTAAAAATTTACATTGTTTTCTTCTGTCCAGTGATAGAAACTTTTCACTCAGTGGGAGCTAAGTTTTCTGGAGGGTGGCTGTTGCCCTGGGCATTTGTTTTTTTCCAGAGCTTGGATGTATAGATTCTTGAGGCAGAGAGTGGGAGTTCTACCTGACAGGTAAGCTCCTGACACTGGGTGGTGGGGAAGAGGAGGTTACTGCACTAATGTGTGTCTTCATCAGCAGTCCTCATTCCGCCTGCTGGGACACAAGAGCTCCTGACCACAATAGGCTGGGCATGCTGGAACAGCTTCCATATCTGTGTGGCACTCTCATGGTCACTCTGTGAGGTCTCTGTGTCTTCTTGTACCACTAAGATCACAGTGTGAGAGGTGTTTGGGTATAAGAAAAGAATACAGTGCCCTAAAAGTACATGTAAAATGAGCCTGTTAAGAGTTACCAGCATGGAGACTTGGTGAGATCAGTAACCTGAAAAAGACCACAAGTGGTGCTGCTGAGTTGTTAGGCAGAATGATGATGTGTTAGTTGGAGCAACACCTGCCTCTTACTCTTCTCTCTAAAGATGTTGGTGCCTCCCCCTGTTAATTGCTTATGTCCAACTTGAATTATGTGGATAAATCTTTACTCCCCCAGTTCCTTAGGGTGGTTCTAGTTTGGGGCACCAGGCTGGCTCAGTAGAATGTGTGGCTCTTGATGGTG
>ML103562.1:11828-26137 GCA_003697995.1 Taxidea taxus jeffersonii
GGTCATGAGTTTGAGCCCCATGTTGGGTGTAGGGATTACTTAAATAAACTTAAAGATCTCATGGGATTTCTAGTTTGAATTGTGATAAGTGATTATGGAGCTTCTGCTGTTAGACAGGTACCAAGTCTAATGCAGTGAAATAGACTACCAAACAAATAGCTTCAGTTCTGTGTGCTACGTGCTATTTAAATTAGAACTTGGAAGGTGATTAAGGCCTGCTTTAGATTTTGGTAATGGGCATTCTTAAGGGTGGTGAAGAGGGAACAAGAAGTCTAGTTCCTGCTTTTCCAAGGGCCTGTGAAGGAGATGGAGAACTTTGATTTAAACTAAGTAAAAGAAACCCTTCAGGAGATAAAGCAGGTTTGTAGGTAAGTGTAGAGATTCATGCAGCTCAGAAGTTGGCATTCTAGCGGTTCCTCTACTATTTGAACCTGTGCCTTTTTGGGCACATTTTGAAATAAAGGGTTACTTTAGCTCTTTTAACAGTTGAGTTTGAAATGGAGTGAACCTGCGACAGCATGCAAAGAAAACCTTGGGCAGCAGAGGGAGTTGCAGCCCTGGGACTGCTTTAGTCTTTCTAGTAAAAGATTTTTCAGAGCAAAGACCTCCCTGCAGTTTTCTTGGCACCAAAATAGCTGGGAAGAAGGATAAAAGCCGGAGCAGTATAATCCCTAAGAAAACCTGCTGGCTGCTTTTCCATTTCCCTGTGTGGCCTTTCTGACCTGGCTGCCCTGTGTAAGCAAAGCTGTGCCTGCTGTGGCTTATTCTGAATGGATCAAGACATGGAAGGTTCTATTTTTGACAGAGCAAACGATGATAGAAATAAGGTACAGTGAACTCTTACAATTGAGCTCTGTATTTAGAAATCTCTGCTTGCTTTCCTGCCTTACTGGAGCCTGTGGTGTTTGCTTTTTAAGTTGTACTTTTCCACAATCTGTAGATCTTTTTTCCAACCAGAATTTGTATTATAGGAGGCGTTGCTCTCTGCTTCATTAAGGTTATTAAAACATGCTGCTGGGAAGCTGCTCTTGTTGGCAGCCCTTGGTATGTGAGCAATTATTTTTCTGGAATGGCTGTTGGTTTCTGAGGGGGTCTTGCTAACCACCCACTAACTCTCTTGTAACATTCTTGAAGTGGGGGTGGAAGGAGAATAAGGCTCTGAAAAAGTTAAGTACTGTTGCAGCCTTGTGTTTTATTAGTAGTAGGTAGGGGAGAAGAAGGGTAAAAATAGTTAGAAAACCCTGGGATTTTTGTATTTGCAGGCACTAGCTATTGTCATTGTATCAGGTTTGTCTGTTCCAGGATTAGAGAGTGGATCTTTGTCTAATTTGGATTTAGGCATTATTGGCTAGTAAGTGTCATGGGCAGTTCCTGGGGTGAGCCTAATGGCAGCATCTCCTGTTAACTGGATGACACCAGGAGTTTCTCCTTAATTAATTACTCTTTTTAGAACTAATCATAACCTACCCATGGTGTGCTTTCGTGAGGAGATATGGGTGGTAACTTTTTTAAAGTGGCATTAGAACTTAAGTCTGTTGTACCTAGAGTTTAATTTAAATTTTATCCTCTAAATTTGTTTAAAATTGACTTAAAAAATCCTAGCTTGGTGTATGCTTTTTCTTTTCTTTTTTTTTTTTAAAATTTATTTGAGAGAAAGAATAAAAGTGGGAAGAGAGGGGAAGGAGCATCTCAAGCAGAATCCCCACTGAGTGTGGAGCCAACCCATGAGATCATGACCTGAGCCAAAATCTTCAGTCAGACGCTTTAACTGGCTGAACCTTCCAGGCGCCCCACTTAGAGCATGTTTATAATTAAAATGCCAGTAGTACAGAAAGATATGAAGTAAAAAAAAGTCCTTCCCTTTCCCATTAGTATTCTCCATACATAACTACTATTAGGAGATAGGCGGTTATTTCTAAGCTCTTTACAGGTACATATAATTTGGTTTATTTATCAATTTGATATTTTTGTTTAAATTTTTTAAAATTTCAAGGGCGCCTGGGTGGCTCAGGTGTTCAGCGTCTGCCTTCGGCTCAGGTCATGATCCCACGGTCCTGGGATCAAGCCCTACATTGGGCTCCCTGCTAAGTGGGAAGCCTGCTTCACCCTCTCCCACTCCCCCTGCTGTGTTCCCTCTCTCGCTGTCTCTCTCTCTCTCTGTCAAATAAACAAAATCTTTAAAAAAAAAAAAAAATTTTTTTTTTTTAAAATTTCAGTTCTTGGTAAAATGGTACAGCTCAGTAATGTTAAGTACATTCACATTGTTGTGTAAACATTCGCGTTGTTGTTCTAGTGTCTCTTGCACTTTCTTATCTTGCAAAATTGAAACTACCCATTCAACAACTTCCATCCCTCCCGCTCCCCAACCCTTTTGCAAACATTCTGTTTTCTGTTCCTGTGAATTTGACTGACCCAGATACCTCAGAAATGGAGCTGGATAGTATTTGTCTTTTTGTGATGGGCTGTTTTCACTGCGCATAATGTTCTCGTGGTCCATCCATGTAGTAGACTGTGTCATAATTTCCTTCCTCTCTTTTTAAGGCCGAATAATGTTTTATTACATGTTTATACACCACATTTTGTTTTAGCATTGAACTGTCAGTAAATATTTGGGTTACTTTCACCTTTTGGCTGTGATGAGTAATGCTACACTTGAAGAGCCTGTTTTCGGTTCTTTTGAGTATATCCCCAAATGGTTTTTGTTTTGTTTTGTTTTGTTTTTAAGAGGTGGGGGACGGGTTGAGAGAGGAAGAGAGAGAATCTGAAGCAGGCTCCAGGCCCAGAGCGGAGCCAGACATGGCGCTCAGTCTCATACCCCCGAGACCATGATCTGAGCAGAAATAACTCAGACGCTTAACTGGAGCTACCAGGCGCCTGACCCAAAGCGGTTTTTCTTGAGGAACAGTCTTAGCGTTACTATTAACGTGGGCATATTACTATTAACCCGACTTTTAGTTTTTTTGAGAGCATATACCCGAAGTCTTTTTGAAGAACCATCATAGAGTTTGCACAGCAGCTGCACCATTTTACATTCTCCTCAGTAGTGCGCAAGGCTTCCAGTTTCTCTACATCCTTGGCAAAACTTACTTTCTACTTTTGATAGCAGCAATCTCAGTGGTTGTGAGGTGATACCCCATTGTGGTTTTGATTTGCATTTCCATAATGATTGGTGGTGCTAAGCCTCTCGATGTTTAGTGGTCACTTATCTTTGAAGAAATGTCTTCTTTAAGTCCTTTGCCCATTTTTACACAGGTTGTTTTTTGTTGTTGAGCTGAAGGAGTTCTTTACACAGTCTGGATATCAACCCCTTATCAGATAAACAATTCGTAAATATCTTCTCCCATTCTGTAGGTTGTTTTTTTGCTCTGTTGATTGTTTTGATGGACACCCATTTTTAATTTTGATGTAACCTAGCTCATCTATTTTTAATTTTGTTGCCTGTGCTTTTGGTGTCATAGGTAAGCTTTACTTATTTATGTATGTATACTCCCTGAAGCTTGACTCTTACCAACAAAACTTGGACATATTTCTGTGTTAAACAGCTGTATTCCATTGATGGGCCTCTCAATTTAAGTAATCACCTATATTAGTGGATATTTTAGGCTGTTTCCAGATTTTTGCTGTTAATAAGAATTTTGTAAGAACATCTTGATACCTGTTTTTGTCCACTCATGTATTTCTATGAGTTGAATTCTTAGAAGTGTAAGTACAGGATCAAAAGATACGCACATTAAAAATAATTCTCTAGGAAAAAAGTAATTTTGTACGTACTTCTAAAGTGCCCTCCATAGTAACATATGAAAAAATTGTTTTCCTCGCGCCAGTCAACCATCAAGCAGCATTCTGAATGAAACTCACCGGCTTACTACAAGACTACTATGAAGTTATAACTGCCGGCATCCTAAGGATGTCAGAGTAGGAAAATGGAAAAAAATTGGTCTTTGATGATTTTTGAGCCACTGAATTAATCACCTGGAACTTGCCTAGTGCCAAACTTGTTATGTGAGAGAATAAATTTCCTGGTTGGTTTTCTGTTCATTAAAACAACACCAACAAAAAAACATAAATGAGAAGAATGTCAGAACAGGGCCACCTGTTTTTGGAAGGGGATCAGTTGTTCCAGTGACAAATTATTAAATGCTATGGTTGAGAAAATCGGCAACTGAAGTGATGATCTTGGACTACATAGGGTAATAAAAATGAAGTGATGTGACTGGTTTTATTCTATAAAGCAGTAATCTTTACCTCCCTAGTTATGAAAATAATTCCTAAGAAAGATGATCTTGGATCATCATTGCATGTCCATAGAAACTGCTGTCCCTTGAGTATTAACAGATTAGCTACATCCCCAGGGCCACCCTGAGTTAGAGATGTTTTGCTGGGCTAGGAAATTGCAGAGGAGACTTGGGGAAAATAAACAAATGAGTGCCTCTTCCTGGTGGACTATGTTGCTTAACCAGCGAGAAGGTAGATGGTGTGAATAGAGTGGGGGAGGGAGTATTTTGCTCCAAAAAGCAACCTTTAGATCCTGCCTGATAAGGTACTCTGTATCTTACCTTCCAACAGTGTCTGTGTTTATTGAATGTTATACGCTAAACAGTGAAGAATGTAAATTTAGTCCTTGTCTTTGGAGATTTGGGGAGGCAGTGAAGTATAGAAGGAAAGATGATCTTGGGAGTCCACATACCTGGGTTTAAATCCAAACTTTAGAATTAACCAAACCTCTCAACCTCGGTTTCATAGTGTTGTTGGAATGATTTAATGAGATAATACATAAAATGCTGTTTCAGGCCTCAGGAATACACAAGAAGTATTATTTGTCTAGTTCCAAATGAGGATAATTTATAGTTTAAAAGCTCTGTTTAAGAATATGTGTGGAGGGGTGCCTAGGTGGCCTGGTTGGTTAATCATCTGCATTCGGCTCCCATGATGATCCTGGAGTCCTGGGATTGAGTCTGGCATCAGGCTCCCTGCTGCTCATGATGTCTCTCTCATGCTGTCTCACTTGTACTCTCTTTCTCTCTCAAATAAATAAAATCTTTTTTAAATAAAAGGAATATGTGGAGAAGAGGTAAACTTGTTTGACATTAAGCAAAACATTACAATTTGGGGAATCTCTTTTTTGCACTTTTTTAGTCAAGCTTCTTGAGGTATACTTTACAGATATTAAAATTCACACTTTACACCTATATACGTAGATGACATCCGACAAATATATGCAGTCATATAGCCACTAACATAAACTCAATCCAAATTTCCATCACAGGTTCTTTCCTAGTCAATCTACTTTACTAACCCTAGCTCCTGGCAAGTGCTGATCTGATTTCTGACCTTATAGTTAAGACTTTTTCAGAATGTCCTATATAGAATTTTTTTTAATTAATTAATTTATTTGTCAGAGAGAGCACAAGCAGGCAGAGGGAGAAGCAGACTCCCCACTGAGCGAGGAGCACGATGTGGGATTCGATCCCAGGACCCTGGGATCGACCTGAGTGAAAGGCAGCAGCTTAACCAACTGAGCCACCCAGGCATCCCTCAGAATGTCCTATAAATGGAATCTTACAACATGTACTTGTGCCTGCCTGGCTTTTTTCATGTAATATGATGCTTTGGGGGCACCTGGGTGGCTCAGTTGGTTAAGCGTCTAGCTTTCGATTTTGGCTAAGGTAATGATGGTGGTGGTGAGATGGAGCCCAATGTTGGACATTGAGTCTACCTTAGATTCTCTTTCTTCCTTCCCCCTGCTGTCTGTCTTGCTCTCTCTTAGATAAAAAAAAAAGTGAGATTCATGTTCCATGTATCAGTATTTTGTTCTATTTTATTATTGAGTAGTATTCTATTGTATGGATATACCACAATTCATCTGTGAACTAGTTAATGGACTTTTGGGTTATTTCCAGTTTTTGTCACTTACGCACTAATATAAAGCTCATGTGCAGGCCCATTCTAAAAATTGGGATTGTCGGGGCACCTGGGTGGCTCAGTTGATTGAGCATCTGCTTTTGGCTCAGGTCATGATCTCAGGGTCCTAGGATCGAGACTTACTTACATCAGGCTGTCTGCTCAGCACAGAGTTTGCCTTGCCCTCTCTGTGCTCTCCCTCTTTCTCTCAAATAAATAAAATCTATTTTTGAAAATTGAGTTGTCATTTTTCTTTTTCTTGTTTTTGGGAGAGCTCGTATTCTGCATTTTTAAAAAAATCCTTATTAGGAGTTTTGTGAATATTTTCTACCACTCTATGCCTTGTCTTTTCACTTCTCTACAGTGGTTTTTTGTTTTGTTTTTTAGTTTTTGTTTTTTTTGCTTTGCAAAAATCTTACATTCTTGTGACATGCTATGTCGGGTCAGATGTTGAGCAAAAGTTTAAGTTCTTCCCAGTAAAGAGCTTAAATTTTCCGGTCCAAAAGATGCCGAAGTAGGAGAAGGGGATTAAGAGGTACAAACTTCCAGTTAAAAATAAGTGAGTCACTCTGTACAGTATTTTTAAACAAAAATTTCAGTTTTTCAAGTTTTTTTTTAATTTTTCAAAAAGATTTTATTTATTTAAATTAGGGAGAGAGAGGGTGAGCACACGAGTGGCAGAGGTACAGAAGGGGAGCGAGAGGGACTGACTCTGTACTGAGCCCCAAGCCCTGGAGGCTAGCTCTCACAACCCTGAGAACATGACCTGAACCAAAATCCAGAGTTGGATGCCCAACTCACTGTACCACCCAGACGCCCCTCAAAGTTCTCATTTATCACATTTTTCTTTGATGACTCATGCTTTTTGTGTCTTAAGAATTCTTTGTCAAACCAAAGATCACAAAGCTTTTTCTCTGATGCCTCTAGAATTCATAAATAATTACATCCAGAGTTAATTTTACGGATGATGTGAGATACAGATTGGGGGGGGGGGTTGTTTTTGCTGAGGGATGACAAGCATTCCCAGATAGTTTGAGCACTTGACCATCTGTGTGGGTTGCTTTTTCTGGGATCCTACTTTATTCCATTGTTCATTAGGTCTATCATTTCACTAGTACCACATTGTCTCCCATTACTGTAGCTTTATAGTGAGCTTTGAAATAAGCTGTATTCTTCCTTTTCAAACTAGTTTATATATTTTAGGGCCTTTGTTTTTTCATATAGATTGTATTTATTTTTTTCCAAAGATTTTTATTTATTTGACAGAGACCACAAGTAGGCAGAGCAGCAGGCAGAGAGAGGGGGGGAAGCAGGCTCCCCGCTGAGCAGAGAGCCTGACGTGGGGCTCTATCCCAGCACCCTGAGATCATGACCTGAGCCACCCAGGTCATGATCTCAAGGCAGAGCCACTGAGCCACCCAGGTGCCCCGTATTTATTTTCATACAGATTTTAGAATCAGCTTGTCAGCTTCTACCAAAAAGACACTAGGGTTTTGGTTGAGCTTGCCTGACTCTCGTTTATTGTATGAAGAATTGACATCTTTGTCTTCAGTTGATGAACGTGGGATATCTGTTCATCAGTTATTTACTTAGTTTTCCTTTTACTTCTCTCATCAGTGTTTCCAGTTTTTCTTAGCATATAATTTCTAACACATTTCATTAGGTTTATCCCTTTCTGAGTATGTCATGTTTTTTTGATGCTATTGTAAATGTTTTTTTCTAATTTGATTTCCAGTTGTTTATATTTAGTATATAGAAATACAGTAGAGTTTTATAAATTGACCCTGTCATGTGACCTTGCTAAACTCAATTATTCTTGTAGTGTGTTTTGTGGATTGCATGGAATCTTTTATATAGCTGATCATTTTGTCTGAAAAAAAGTGAGGAAGCAAGAAATTTTTAAAATGCAAATGAAAATAGCTTTATTTCTTCCTTTCCAAACTAAGTCTTTTATTTCTTTTTCTTGCCTTATTTTAGTGGCTAGGAATACTCTATGATGAGTGGTGGGAGACAGTCTGTTGTTCCTGATATTGGGGGATCTTAGGGAGAAAACATACTATCAAGTATGATATAGACATATCACGTATGATATAGATATAATGTTTTTGTACATACATCTTTACTGGGTTAAGTTCCCTTCAAGTCTAATTTGCTTTGAGTTTTTATCTTGAGTTTATGTTGAATTTTGTTACCCCCTTTTCTCTATTGAGATGATCATACCGTTTTTCTGTTCAAGTCTGATAAGATAAATTGCATTAACTGCTTCCAATAAACTGACATTGCATTTCTGAAATAAACACTTTAGTCATAGTTTATTATCTGTTTTATATATTGCTAAATTCACTTGTTTAATGTGTTCATTAGGGATATTGGTCTGTAGTTTTCTTCCAGTGTTTTTGTCTGGTTTTAATATCAGTGTAGTAGTTTCCTAGAAGTTGAGAAGTGTTCCCACATCTTTTATTTCCTAGAAGAGTTTTATAGGATTGATGTAGTTCCTTCCTTAAATGTTTAGTATGTTTTACCTGTGAAGCCATCTGATCTGGAACGTTTCTATACTTTCTTCCCCTCAGTTTGGAAATCTTTTTCATATGACCCACCTTAAGGATTCTACAGACTTGCTTAGGGCACTGTGTTACAAATAAATACAACAGAGAAAATAGTATAGGCATATATAAATACTAATGAATAAGTGTTATAAAAAATGCAGAGGGTGTGGGGCACTTGGCTGCCTCAGTCAGTAGAACATGCAACTCTTGATCTCAGGTCATGAGTTTGAGCCCCATGTTGGGAGTAGTTTACTTAAAAAATGCAGCAGTGCCGGGGTGGCTCAGTTGAGCATCTGACTCTTGATGTCAGCCCAGATCTTAGTCCCAGGGTCATGAGTTTGGACCCCACATTGGGCACCATGCTGGGCATGGAGTCTACCTTTAAAAAAAAAATGCAGGGGGGTGACTGGAGCACAATGTGAAAAAAACATTGTGCGATAGAAGTTGATGACTTCAGCATTTCAGTGTTTGTTTTTTTAGACCAGACTTACCTCCCAGGATTCCCCCCTAAGAATACTTCTCTGTATTCAAAACAGTTAACTCTCCATCCCTTACGTCCAACTACCTCTCTATAGCTTGTTTGTGTGGCAGAATGTTTTTACTCCTAACTCCTAATTCAATTACTGAATCAGATCAAGGACTATTCAGGTTAACTACACTTACTGACCTTTGGGAGTTCTGGGGGTTTTTTAAAGGAATTTTTCCATTCATCTAAGCTATCAAATTTGTTGACATAAAGTTGTACATATTTCCTTTTTCTTCTAATGCCTATAGGATCCGTAGAGATGCCTTCTCTCTCATTCCTAATATTAGTAATTTGCATCTTCGCTATTTTTTCCTTGATCAGTCTGATTAGAAATATATTTATTGAACTTCTCAAAGAACCAGCCTTTTATTTTATTAATCTCTCGTTTTACTATTTTCAGTTTCATCAATTTCTGCTTTGTTATTTTCTTCTGTCTGCTTGCTTTGAGTTTAGTTTGATCTCTTCATAGTTTTTTAGGGTAGAAGCTTAGATTATTGGTACAAAACATTTGTTAATGTAAGCATCTTACCATGTCTTACAAATTTTAATAATGTATTTTCATTTAGCTCAAAATATTTTCAGTTTCTTTTTAATTTCTCTTTCATATATGAATTATTTAGAAGTGTGTTAATTTCCAAATATTTGGGGATTGTTCACCTGTCCTCCTGTTACTGCTTTCTAGTATAATTCTGTTGCATTTAGATAATTTACTGTATCTTATTTCAATTACCCTAAAGTTGTTAGGTTTCTTTGGTAACCCACAACATGATCTATCTTGGTGACTATTCCACATACACTTAAAAAGAATGTGTATTGCTGGGGTGCTTGGCTGGCTCATTCAGTAGGGTGTGCCACTCTTGATCTCAGGGTTGTGAGTTCAAGCCCCATATTGGGCATAGAGCTCACTTTAAAAAAAAAAAGTATGTGTACTGCTGTTGGGGAAAATGAAAATGTTCTATAAATATCAGGTCATATTGGTTAATAGTATTGTTCACGTCCTCGCTGTCATTATTAATTATCTGTCTAGTCATTCCCTCCATTACTGAGCAAAGCAGATTTATTATAGATATCATACAGTTGAGGCCCAGTCTGACAGTCTCTGCTTTTTAATTTGGGTATTTAAATCATTTACCTTTATAATAATTATTCATATGGTTGGTTGAAATCTGCCATCGGATGAGAGACAGTTCTTCATAAGTCTCTTGCATTTCTGTATGTGATGCAAGCAGGGTATGGACTATCCTTTGTTTCTATCTTGACATGGATGTTTATTTAGCAAACTGCCTTGGAAGATAGATCATATCTCCCTCTAGAGTAAGGAACAGGCGTGCTTATTGCCCACATTAAAAAAAAAAAATTATTTCCCCAGATACCAGGTTTTTCTGCAGTAACACAGCGCATTACATGTGTCAGTATCATATGGCCCTAGCTGCATTGCTCTTGGGGAATTGCAGTTTGGGGAATTGGTGCAAAATGCTGATATTCTGGATACTGCTGTTGCTGTGAGTGATCACTGCCCTCTGTGATTCAAATGTCTCTTGTGTTCTACCAAACTCCATGAAGTTGTGTCAGTCTAATTTGTTAGCTTGCAAGTAGGGTGAAATTTCAGATACTTCACAATTCTTAAATCTATCTTCTTTGTTTTCTGTTTGTCCTATCTCTTTCCTTTTTGTCTTTGTTTCTATCTTTTGGATTATTTTTATGATTCCATTTTATTTCTATTATTGGCATATTGGCCATACTCCATTAAAAATTTTTACATAGGGGTACCTGGGTGGTGCAGTGTAAGTGTCCATCCATCGTTTCAGCTCAGATTGTGATCTCAGGGTTGTGAGATTGAGCCCCACATCTGGCTTCACACTCAGTGCAGAGTCTGCTTGGGATTCTCTCACCCTTTTCCTCTGCCCCCCCACCCCACTTGAGCATGCATGTGTGCGCACTCTCTTTTTCTCTCTCGCTATAAAATAAATCTCCTTTTTAAAAAAAATTTATTTATTTATTTGACAGAGAGACAAGAAGAGAGGGAACACAAGCAGGAGAAGTGGGAGAGGGAGAAGCAGGCTTCCCTCTGAGCAGGGAGCCCAATGTGGGGCTCCATCCCAGGACCCTGAGATCATAACCTGAGCCGAAGGCAGTTGCTTAATGACTTGAGCTACCCAGGCACCCCCTCTATAAAATAAATCTTAAAACATTTTTTACATTATTTCCTAGGGATTGCAATATACATCTTTAACTTACTATAGTTTATCATCAATAGTCTTTTATTGTTTCACATATGATGTAAGAACCTTATACCTCCAATTCCTTCCTCTTCTGTGCACTTTTTTTTTTTTTAAAGATTATTTATTTATTTATTTATTTGACAGACAGAGATCACAAATAGGCAGAGAGGCAGGCAGAGAGAGAGGAGAAAGCAGGCTCCGTGCTGAGCAGAGAGCCCGATGTGGGGCTCGATCCCAGGACCCTGAGATCATGACCTGAGCCGAAGGCAGAGGCTTTAACCCACTGAGCCACCCAGGTGACCCTCTTCTGTGCACTTTTTTCATACTTTTAGATGTGTTATAAATACTGTAGCACATTGTTCTTTTTGTTTTTAAAGATTTTATTTATTTTTGTGAGAGAGCAGGAGCAGGGGGAGGGCAGAGGGAGAGGGAGAGGGAGAAGCTGATTCCCCACTGAGCAGGGAGGCCATCGAGGGACTCTGTCTCAGGACCCTGGAATCATGACCCGAGCCCAAGGCAGATGCTTAACCAACTGAGCCACCCAGGCACCCCCTGTAGTACATTGTCAATGTCACTTACCAGGGTTCATGTTGTATGACTGTTAGGAAGTTCCATCTTATCTCTCTCAGGAATTTTTAAAAATTTAATGTAAACTATTGGGTTAGAAATAATTTTTCGGGTTATTCTTTTTGAAAGAGGTGTGAGTTTTTTACTGAATAGAGGCTTTCTTGACTTTTACTTAATATCATTCCCTATATAACCTTCCTGTGTCCTCTTAGAGGAAACCTGAGTGCTGATTCCATTTCTGTAATAGACTGCCTTTTAAATTGTTGGCTAGGGTTCAATGTCAGGGAATTAGCAGGAAAGGCTGGAGGGAAGGTCAATAAGGGCATTTCCTTTTCTCCTCTTATTGTTAATTTCCTTCAGACAGCTAAAGAAGAAAAATACTTTTCTGCTGTGGTCTTTATACCTTGATTCAATTCTAGGGTGTTCCTTTTTTCCAGATTCTATTTTAAAAACCATTTATTATGACATTTGGAGGTTTTAAAATATCACCCATAATCTTGCTTCCTATAGTAGCCATTTCCTGCTGTCCTTTAGGCTTTGTACATAATATTCCATTGATTTAATAAATATAATTTATGAAATATTTCCTTATATAGTTTCAACTTTTTTACTATTATAAGTTATGCCACAGTGAACATCTTTCTTTATCTCTTCTGTCTCTCATAAAGGTATATTTCTGGGTGGGCTTCTATATATTAAAACTATTAGCATTTTTATAGTTCTCATTTTATATCATAAAAAAAGAGTAGGAATATATTTGTAAGAAAGTAAAATAAGTAAGAGGAATATATTTGGAACATATATTCTTAGGGGAAGAACTTACAACTTCACCTAAGGAAAAGGTGAGTCAAATTGATTATAGACTTGAAAGACCAGCTAATTGAGAGAGAGCGAAAGCGCATGCGCAAGCTCAAGGGTGGGGACTGAGGGTCAGAGGAAGAGGGAGAGATTTTTTTTTTTTTAAGATTTTTATGTATTTGAGGGGCACCTGGGTGGCTCAGTGGGTTAAGCCACTGCCTTCAGCTCAGCTCATGGTCTCAGCGTCCTGGGATCGAGCCCCACATCAGGCTCTCTGCAGGGAGCTTGCTTCCTCCTCTCTGTCTGCCTTTCTGCCTACTTGTGATCTCTGTCTGTCAAATGAATAAATAAAATCTTAAAAAAAAAAACAAAATGATTTTTATGTATTTGAGAAAGAATGTGAGAGCACAGCAGGGGTGTGGCAAGAGAGGAAGTAGGCTCCCACTAAGCTGGGAGCCCTATGCAGGGCTCAATCCCAGGACCCTGGTATGAACTGAACCGAAGGCAAACACTTAACCAGCTGAGCCACCCTGGTGCCCCAGAGAGAGAATATTAAGCAGGCTCTGTGCCCAGCATGGAGCCCTACATGGAACTGCATTTAACGACCCTGAGATCAAGACCTGAGCCAAAATCAAGAGTCGCACGCCCAACCAACTGAGCCACCCAGGTGTTCCCATATTAACCATTTTTAAGTGAACGGTTTGATGATGTTAAATGCATTCATGATGTACAATCATCCTAATCATATATAACTAACTCTTCATCATATTAAAGTAAAATTATATCCATTAAGCAAGAACACTCCCAATCCTCTTACCCCACCCCCACCTCTGGCAGTTATGCTTTTTGTCTGTATGATTTTGACTAGTTTAAGTATCTCATATAAGTGGTATCCTACAATAGTTGTCTTCTGACTGGCTTATTTCACTTAGCGGAACATCTTCAAGGTTGGTCCATGTTGTCCTGTGTTAAAATTTAATTCCGTTTTGTGGCTGAATATATTATTGTATGTGTATACCACATTTTGCTTATTCATAAGAGACACTTGGGTGTTTAGCTGTTTTTGAATAATATTCTGAACATGGTTGTACAGATATGTCTTCAAGACCCTAGATTCAGTTCTTTTGAGTATATACCCAGAGGTGGAATTGCTGGGTCATATGTAATTCTATTTTTGATTTTTTAAGTGGTGGTTTTTTTTTTTTTTTTTTTGTCTTTTTGGTTTTTTTTTGTTTTGTTTTTGGTACTCTCCATACCCAGTGCAGTGCTCAAACTCCTGACCCTAATATCAAGAATCACATGTTCTTCCAACTGAGCCAGCCAAGTGCCCCTCTATTTTTAATTTTTTGAGGAACCACCATACTGTTTTCCACAGCAGCTGTACCATTTTACATTCTTATAAACAGTGTACAAAGGTTTCTCTTTTTCCATGTCCTCACCAATACCTGTTATTTTGGTTTTTTGATAGTAGCCATCCTAATTGGTGTGAGGTAGTATCTCCTTGTAGTTTTGATTTGTATTTCCCAGCATCTTTTCATGTGCTTGTTGGTCATTTGTGTATCTTCAGAGAAATGTCTTGTTCAGGTCCTTTGCCCATTTTTTAATCAAGTTGTTTGGTTTTTATTGTTGACTTCTAGGAGTTCTATGTATATTCTGGATATTATTCCCTTACCAGATATATAATTTGCAAATATTTTCTCCCATTCTCTGAACTCTTTTTACTCTGGATCGTGTCTTTTTTTTTTTTTT